>JASEVX010000010.1:11317432-11344932 GCA_031761405.1 Serripes groenlandicus
GAAATTTCTCAAAACGAGCAATTTCCCCTATTTCCACCGTATTTTCAACTTTAGTCAACAAATATACTTTCATTTACAAAGATTTTCCACATTTGTGCATATATTTTTTCAAAGTCGTCTTCTGCATATTTGTTGTATGTGGAAAAGGGTTAAGCTTGTCTAAAGGATATATCACTTTATTTAGAGAAGGTCGGTGACACAGTCGGACCTTAATGACCCGTTCTAACCGCCGAGCTGAGTACCCCGATCTCTCCGACTGGCCTCATTCCGCCAACCAAGCTCGACCAGGTGTTCATATTCTTTGGTTGTTTTGTTGGTGTTCAAATAGAGAATCTATAGGTAATATCGGTTTTCGTCCAAACATTTTATAAAAATGGTGAATGTTTGTAGAACTGTGTGGGGTACAGTTGAATACATAAACCAAAGAACTGACATACTTCTTCCAATCCGCTAACTTGTCATTTTCAAGAGTCCCTTACATATCAAGTATTTGTTCTGTTAAACAGTTCAGGGTCTGCAATTCCTTATGGATGGTATGGTGATGTTCCGTTTTTTTCCTTGTTCGTCACTATTTGAAATAAATCCTTTTGATTCCTGTTTGACTCAAAATGAGCTCGTTGATCAGAGTGAGTTATATTTGGTATTCCATAATGAAGGATAAACTCGTTATAAAACGACTCAGTCATTGCCTTTGCCATTTGGTTCTTTGTAGGAACTGTGTTCTGGGACAAGTTTTTAAACTTCCTTGGTATTCACCGTTCCGGGACCGATACTCGTGTTTTTATCTCACATTGTTTTTGACCGGACATGACCCGTATTCAAATTTGACCTACATATCATCAAGACAAACATTCTAACAAAGTTTCAATATAATCAAGTTAAATATGCAGACTCCAGTGTTAACAAGATTTTACTTCAATTTGACCTAGTGACAAAGTGTTTGACCCAGTATGACCCATATTCGAACTTGACATTCTGACAAATAATCTCAAGCTGCCGAAGCAAACATTGCGGCCTGTAGAGATTTAACAAGATTTTTCTTCAATTTGGCCTAATGACCAACTTTTTGACCTGACATGAACCATATTTGAACTTGGCCTACACATCATCAAGATAAACATTCTGATAAAGGTTCAACATGCTCAAGTAAAATATGCGGCCTCCAGAGTATTAACAAGATATTCCTTCAATTTGACCTAGTGACCTAGTTTTTGACCTCTATCGCCCAGTTTTGACTATTTCCGGTCTAACAAAGGAGTCGGAGCATTTATATCTTCACTAGCGTTTGGCATGTGTTTTCTTTCAGGTATTTATTGACATGATTGATAAAATAGAAAATCGAAATATTAATGGCCTACATATATTTTTATCAGATTTTAAAACTGTGTTTCATACATGTATGTTCCAACATGTGTTCTTTTAGGAGACAAATCTGAAACCTGATGATAATACACTTATGCCACAATGATGCAAATCTCTGCTGTCAGGATCACGGCAATTGTGTAGATTCCTTCATTGCTGGTTGAAATTACACATATTTGAATTGATTTAAATGGTGTTCTCTAAAATGTCGATCAATTGATTGATTGGGTTTTAACGCCGTCTTCAACAATTTTTCAGTCATAATACGGCGGACTGTTCACCTACTTATATGTTTCCTGATTTCTCACACCAGTACTCCACACTGCATAGTTTCCAAGCAACTGGCTGCTAGCCCATTGGTGAAATACGTATGAAGCTTGTTACAGTGAATTTTGTCAAACGTCGGAAAGAATGTTGGCCGAGCTGGGGTTCGAACTCACAACCCCTGGACTGACAGCCCGCGTCGCTACCGACTGAGCTACCGGGGCTCGACAAAAAAAAATGTCGATCAAACACAACACATTGTTTCTAATTGTGTCAGAGAAATTCTTTAAAACATCCATTGTGCGTTTCTTCTTTCGCTGCAAATATAACAAGTACTTTTATTATATTATGTTTTTAGATCTAATATCGTATGACAGTCCCTATAAATCACGAGCAAAGGGAAGTATGCCAATGTCTTGGCTGCGGATGATTTGTTACTTAAACAAAACTGCACAATGTTGGACGGAGTCATCAGTTATCCCCTTCCCTTATGGAAATGACAAATTAACGCTCAGGTCTACGGCAGGCGATCTCAGAAAACATTGTGAAAAAATAACGAAGTTGCCTAAATCGAGCAATTTTGCTATGACCCACAATGTTTTTAACTCTGAATAATATTCCAACTCAATTCAATCATTTTACTATCTCGGTATATTTTCCTTCATATAAGGTTTGTTGTGTGTAGGAAAGGGTTTAATACTGTTTTAATATTTAGAAGGTATGTTCGTTGCACCACTATGTAACCGTTTCGGTTATGGTATAATAATTGTACTCGGATCAGTTACTGCTTGTTTCGGTTTGGTTATCAGCAGTTTTGAAACGCGTATCTGGTTCACATATATCTCATATGGAATCGTTGCAGGTAAATGTCCAATTTATTTGAGTGAACCCATCCGTCGTTGTTTGTGTACTTGACTCTTCCAAATTCACAATATATTAACAAAACGCGAAAAGAATATAGACAAGTTGCAGTTCTATATCTATATTTAATAAGCCGCAGCCAAAGATTTACTGGAAATAGTTTACGAACAATTTACCGAACTTGTGATGCATTCGGAAACATTGTGATAAAAGATTAAATTACTTATAACGGGAAAGTTTTTAAACAAAATTGTAATATTATTGTGTTCTATTGCTGCAAATAACGCGTGCAGACTTATACTGTACGAGAGGTACTCAATAATAGAAATATATCTCCTTTTGAGTGATATATCGACTCTTATTATAAGACTGCAATTATATACTATTAATAAAACTAATCTCAAAATATTTTGTAACTTGAAAGAATCCATGAATATTTCCAAAACAAATACAGTAGGGAGTAAATATAGAATAGCCTACACGTGATTTTATAAAGGAAAGCAACGGCATGGCATGTCAAAACATAGTTCCCCCTAAGTTGTATCCCTTGTAGTTATAAGAAAGTGCTAGAATGGAAATATATCTCATTTTGAGTGATATACCGGCTCTTATATCCTGATCTGTCGTTCAGGTGTGTATAAATTAATCACTCAGTCCATTCGGCCTTCGTGATTAATTACTACACACCTGAACTCCAAATCGTGATATAAGAGCCGGTATATCACTCAAAATGAGATATGTTTCTATTATTGAACACCTCTCGTACAGTATAAGTCTGCACGCGTTATTTGCAGCAATAGAAAACAATAATATTACAATTTTGTTTAAGAACTTTCCTGTTATAAGCAATTTAATCTTTTATCACAATGTTTCCGAATGCATCACAAGTTCTCGCATCGGTCCGTTGGGAAAGGTAAAATGTTAGTAAACTATTTCCGGTAAATCATTGCCTGCGGCATTGGAAACGACATTAATTAAAGAAGATCCATGTCATTTTAGTCACCATGAGTATAGTGAACCGTCGGGAATTGGCCCTGGCTAAGTTGTAAACGTCCAGGATTTAAGACCGGTGGTTCGTGGTTCAATCGTTTCAAAAAGAGAGTACAGAGTCGGGATTTGGCTCTGACTAAGTGATAAGCGGGACGCATCCAGGGTTCAATCGATGTAAGAAGAGGTTCAAATGTAAGGCCCATTATACATAATTAACATTTACATAATAAATTCATTGGAGTGACATCATAAACTTTTAAAATATATCAAAAATAGAAATAATTAGTATACGACACATACTTTATTATTCATGACCTGTTCATCTGAAAGTAATGTTCTGGTTTTAAATACTTCAATTAGAAATATATATGTTGTATGTTGGGGATAAGATAGAAATAAATATTCTCTAGTAAATCAGAGAATATCCAATTTAAGAGTCACATTGATAAGTTTGTTGATTAAAACACTCCATTGACTGAGTACAATTCAATGTTGACCAGCTTCTCAACCATTTCTCAACCATTTCCCACATGCAACAAATCTATAACGTAAGACTTTTAAAAAGACGACAGCTACAGAAGCGTCAAAAACGCCTGGATGTTGGAAAGGGTTAATGATACAGTTATCGTCAAATGATATCAGGATATCAGGATAACTAATGACTGACTGCGTTTAGCTAAATAATGCCTTACTAAAAATAAAAAGATATATGCAGAGACATCGTATAAAATAATCAGGACAATTCAACTGTGTTTCGTTTGTTTATTCTATGACCTGACAATGAATGATTTGAATTGAATGACCCTCGCCGTTAAGAGTGAACTATTAGGCGAGGACCTGACAACATGTACATTTTTTTTATATCAAAACGGGAACCAAATGTACTACCTCCCTTTTATGACTTCCGTCTTAATCAAGATAACTATTGCCTGTTTATGTTAATCATAGCGTTCTTTTTATCTTATATGAATTTTGATTGTATTCATTCATTCGTATGCTTTTAATATAATGCAAGATTATGGCATACCAATCTACAGCAAGATGGTCGGTAACGAGACAACGTTTATTAAACGAAATTCTACAGTTGCAAATATATTTTTGCATGATCGTGTACCCTCACGATCATATATGTTTTCAACAAACGGCGTTGTGTGGAAAAGTCATGCACGACACAATTTCTTCAGGGTTCTCTTCGGATGACCTAAAACTAAACAACTATTATGATAGAAAAATCCCTTAGTACATGTATGTGGTTAAATTCGTCATGAATTCCGTATACTATCGTATATATACTCACTCATGGACATAAGTCCAGTTCGCTTTGATCTTTTCTGCTCGCTTCACGTACGCGCATGAACTAACACTGAGTTTGTTATTTACCAATCGGCATATTGGAATACACCCCGTTTATACACATGTTGACAATATTCAGATAACCGTGACAGCACGGGAAGCATAATGGCGAGATGAATAGGTGTAGCACGTGCTCAAGGACGGAGCACGATATTCAATTCGTTTTCTTACTCGTTTACTGTACACTCTTTACTCATTACGAACAACACAAATTCAAAATCTTCACAACGTCGGATACGCGATAAACAACGCCTCGACCAGTATATCAGAACGATACACCCTACTTCGGGACCGATACCAAACTGCGCCAGCTACTGCTTGGAACACCAGGGGGTCGCATAACTGCCCAATCTATGATCGGACAGTACAACGCCGGCTAAAAGAGGTACACGTCACAGCACATAGACCATACGTTGGCCCCATACTCACAGAACGTACAGTCTCCAGCGTCGTGAATGGGCATGGCAGAATGTTCGGTGGACCTGACGACAATGGCAAGACGTGATGTTTTCGGACGAAACTAGGCTCTCCATACCATCTCACGACGGACGTTCACGTGTAAATCGACGTCGCCGAACATTTTGCTAACTGTTTGTCTTGTCTAGGCTAAAAGGTATTGTGGTGGATCTAAGATGTTTTGGGACGGTAAAACATTTAACTGCAAAACCAACCTCTTGTCCATAGATGGCACTCTAACAGCAGTGAAATACGTCAACGATGTTCTACGTCCAGAAGCCCTTCCCTATTTATCGCCCATTGTCAGGGTGGATCTACGTCAGCACACTCAGAAAAACGTTAACGAGCTGCAGATTGCCTTACTATAGGGTTGTAACGCCATTCCACAACAAGACATTCGGAATTTGATCAATTCCATGCGCCAAATATGCCTAGCAGTTCTTCGCGCGCAATGCGCATTTACTCGATTCTGACTTGTGACTTTTGGATAACACCCTATATTGTTCGACGACATGGAAATTGCTGAGTGTTTCATTTGCTACATTTGCAGCGTTGTAGAGTTTAAGTCAATTAGTTGAATAATAAACGTCCCAAACATAGTGGTGGTATCTTTTACACTTTTCCCGCAATTCGCAATATAATACAGGGAACAAGAATTTTGTCCATGAGTATATATGCCCAGTGTTTAGTGTAGCATGGTCAAACATCCAATAGCTGCAGATACATTTGAGTTAGGGTGAGATATCCTAGCTATTTCCATAAAGGCTCCTTGGTTCATTAACGAGCTCAGTGTTTAGCACCGATTACACGTTAAGTCTTTTTCCCTGGAAAACACCAGTCCTCCAGTTAAGTCTGATACACTAAAATGCACCAGTTACCGGACATCTATATTAACAGACCAACTTATTAACCAACTATTACCCGATTAGAATGCAACTTTATATTATCACTTTACCAGAATGTTTTCAAAGACGTCATATGGAAAAGGGTTGATTAATAGAGTTATCTCCGTGGATTTTGATTTGGTGTCGCATGATTTAACACTTCTGCTGTACCAAACTGGTACTATTAAATATTTGAATTTGCACTGGAAATAGCCCAAGATGACGATCATCTCGTTTTTATATCTGATAAAGGAAATATGCGCCGTGGAAAACCGGATTCAGTCCCCGCTCGCTCATGGAGCCCCCTTTGACAAATACCCGTATATTGTTTAAGACGCCAGAGAGCATGGATAACTGTACGGTCAACGTGGTTTAATTGAAATAGAGTTGACAATGGCGAAATTAAAACAAACAAACCTGCTAAAGGCGGACCAACGAATGCGGCGAGTTCCGAGAACATATTCCAAGTCTTTGATAGATGTTTGGGGTTCCAACTATATCTGCTATGAAGCACTGACGACAGAACAGCTGTCACTCCTGAGAGATTACAATAATGATAATAATGCTGACGACGATGATGAGCAGGTATATACGCACAGTATCACCAGAGCCTTCACAGTTCGTATAGAGTAATTATTCCTGAAAAGAAATTCCACAGGAGACAAAAAGTGTCTGCTCGGGTTAGAATGTGCTGCATGCTTAGGCTGATACGGGTCGATACTTTACGTAGAGTCCACACTTTTTGTTTTCTCGCGGGACGGCTCATATCCATGTGGCCCTATTTGATGTATGCACATTTAACTTTATCTAGTCGTTTTACAGAGACTCAATAAAACATCAAGTCGCAAGAAATTTGAGCAGCGTTAGGCGATAAGCGGTCATGTTAGATCAGCGAGCTGGGAATACTCAGATCAGATTCGTGGTCGTAACTTACCTACTTGTTTAGCCAAATCCGGTAATTAAAAGAATAGAACATAATATGCCACTGTATAAAGCAGATGATGTAGTGTATAGGCAGAACGGTAAGTTTGCCATCAGCGACATGTCGAGTGTGTCAACGATGACGTACAGGATATCTTTGTTTTCCTGATGGCTTTTATCACGTTGTATATCAATCTTATATATATTATTTGTTTCCTCCAAAATTGATCCACTTTTCGATGGTCTTGTGATTAAATTGCTTCTATTTCTAAATGTTTTGCAATCACTATCTGATACAGTGAATTCGACAATTCCGGGTCATCGAAAATTTCGGGTCACATTTGGAAAATAATGTTTCGTTTTCGAGAATGATACAGTATTTTGACAATTTGATTACCATGTAAAATATCCCATTAGCTTGGCTAGTTTCACTTGGATTTCGGACGTTGTCATTTCAAGAACGGATGTCGTAATTACGAAACGCAAAATCTCAATATTCTGTTTACTTTTTACAGCTAAAACTGCTGATTGTAGATATAATTATAGTAATACAGGTATGTATTGCACATAAATGCGTAGGTTATTTACCACAGAACAGAATTTATAATTATAATTGACTTGTCAGAGTTGTTTATGCCAAACTAGCAGATAATTTGACCTAGTTCACATACGACTCTTTCGGGTCAGCCAAATGGAGCGTCTCAAAATTATCAATGTATTAGTAAAACTATTTAGATAACTTTTTAAGAATAATGTACTGATTATGGTGTTAAATCACTGTTAACAATGTGTTATTACAATTTACATTTGTTGTCAAATATGACTTATTAGTTGGTTGAAATGCAACAGTGTTCATGCATGAAAGTGTGTACAGTAAAGTTGGCCCCATCACTGTTCTGTGTTTTATGCCATTGGATAATGGTAAGTGATATATTTTAGTTCTTTCTTTTTTCATAATATTTGATAAAAATGTGAAATAAATATATTGTTATTAAAAAACAGCTGCTTTGTTGAATATAAGATTGTTTGAGATTACCTCTGATAACACAAATAAAAACTTTTCACGTGACCCGAGAATAACAAGTTCGACGGAACTTTCGAATTCACTGCATGTATGCAATTGTAGAAAATGCTTTGCATTTGCCGTCAAATGTTGTTCTGTTGAATTGATGTCTTCTCTGGCATTGTCATTATCACTCACAATTCCTTTATCTTCATGCCTACCAGTTACTGCAATTCCATTTCAATCATTACAGTTGATAGGTATCCGATCTTCTTCTTTTGGTTATGTTTTCTAGTGTCTTGATACGTTTAAATGGGCCGGTATATAAACCCACACATAATGCCATTAAGAAAGATACCAGTTTGTTTAAGAAATGACCCGCTCCACGAATAGTGTCGTAAAAATCGTTCTGTCACAGGACTCATTCTAAAAACGCCTATACCATTTCCAAACAATGCTAGTTCCGTAGCGAGCGATCTTTTTTCTGTGAACACGAGGGTCACAGTGGTGATAGACGGCTGAGAAACCACCCAATAGCCAACACCTATAATAGTTAATTTAAAATAAGAAATTAACTTTGCCATTTTTCAAAGAATTACATTCAAGTTTTCGAGTACCAAATAAAACATATTGATGATTGAAATAAATTCTAACAGTATTGACTGACCAGTAGGGGGATGAAATGTATCCGTAGTACCGGTGATTGTCCAATGAAAATGCCATGGTATGAATGAAATTCTGTTGAAATCAACGTTAAACGTCTATCAAACGAACCTTTTTGCCTTTAGGCAGCTAGCTTAAGAAAGTTATATATATGTCTGTAATGATTCCGTCCTAGTCTCATCTACCGGTAATGTATCGGCCACGTCATACGAAAATCTACCTTCGTGACTTTGCAACCAGCGGGGATCGAGACCAGTCTGTACCCCCACGTGCTCTGGTCAGGATATTTACCTGGCCGATACTGAATAAGTTTGGTTATACTGCCATTTTTTCAACAATACCATATATCAAAATGTTTCTAAATGTTTTTCTTTACAGTGGGTTTCAGTAAATGACTGGCGTTCCTTATTGATATATAACTGATGGAAATGTCAGAAAAATACAAAATTTGCAGAAAATCTAAAAAATACCAAATCAGCTAAATTGTTTACTTAAATCATTGATGACAATTTAGAAGGTGGCAAATATGAAATAAATTGGGTGCGAAAGAATCGATTTTCTTTTTTTATAAAATTATTGTTTATCAGAGTTTGTTCTTTTCTTAATTTGTTTCAAGCCAAATACACATTTATATCACCTATAGTTAATGGTGTTAGTGTGTAATATTAGGTTTTTGGGCATCTCTCGAAATGTTTACGTCGTGTCAAGATCGAGTCGTCGCGACATCGAAGAAACTGAATAAGAAAAATGCAAAGCTCTAGTGCATGTTTTATTCCACTGCATTCGAGAGAAAAAAGCATTCTATATTATCTTTCATGTCAATAAATTAGTTTGTGTTAAATAAAATGATATAAGTATTTGTGGTGAATCGAAATTCGTCCTAAGTAAATCAAAATAAACAGAGGATTTCTATGTAAACTAACTAGCCAATCAGAGAGCAAGCTGCTACCACAACCTTTTTGTAATAAGTAGACAAAAAACAGTCCATACATTTTACGCTTTAACAGATTTATGCAATAACGTTTTATGCGAACTTGCCAGCTTTGTGATCCTTTCGTCGTGAGGAAATTGTTCTTGCCCATTTACGCATTGGAAACACATTGTTAACGCATGCACACTTACTGAAAGGAGAGGAAGCTCCTCAATGTATTCCATGTTTTACTCAACTTTCAGTACAGCACATTTTTCTTGGGTGTGCTGATTTCGCCCATATACGTGACATGTTTTACAAGGCTCAAAGTATGCGTCAGCTCTTTTAGTCTGTCAAACCTGAACTTTTATTTGATTTCCTTAGGGAAATAATATTTTTAATAAGATATGATTATTTCATAAATTGTGCTTTTGCACATTCATTACTCTTACTTATCCTGTTTCACATTTTCTCAGATATTATTTATCTTTATGTTAAGTATTACATAGTAATGTTGGGCTTGTTTGCCTATATCTTATTTTGCATTGGCTTACATGTTATTTTATATTTATGTTAAGTATCGCATACAGCATGTGTGATTGTTTTGTCTAATAGGCTGTTGTTTATGTTTCAATTTTAATTATTTCATCATTTACAGTAAGTACAGTATTAAGCGCCCAAAACAACCTTAGTTGTCGACGGGCCTTCAAACACCATTCATTCATTCTTTCATTCATTTTTGCGAACTACACAAACAAGAAATATATTTTATTATCAAAAGAGCATTCAGTAATGTGCTGATATTGTAATGACACTTTAACATTAGCGTCTGCTGCATGTCTAATCGGGGACGACTAAATAATCCGGAATAGCTTGAAATAAAATAAAAAAGAGGTTAATCAAACACAAACTTATAACTAGGAAACATGAATTTAAATACATTACAACTTAGTAATTTAAACAATCACAACCTAAATATTTTCGAGGCATTTACATTTATTTTTTTCTAATAACAACTTGTCCTTCAATGTTTATTTTGGAAAGCTTTTGAAATCTTAAGATCAGTATTGAGCAAAATTGAAAGATTTTATTAGTCATTGAAATTTTAAGTTTCTTGAATGATGCGAGAAATATTGCGTTTAAGAATAGTTATGTACCTTAAACGTAAACTTCCATTTGTGTTAATTGTTTAGGGTGAAATGGTCATTTCAGGCAGGGGGTGTTCTGGAACAATTTTTTGAAGTAACCGTGTGTTGACCGTTCCGGAACAGATTTTTTTGGTTTTAGACATAATTACGTATCCCACATTTTCTGTTGTTTCCGGTTAAAAATGAAACAAAGGCGTCTTGGGCTCATCGTCCAGTTTTCGGTTGTTTATGGCAAAGACACTACGTAATCACGATTTATTTACTACATGTACATTCGATGAATAAAGGTTTAGCCGTCTGCAACAGGCATAACAGATTGCCATAGAAAATTTGGTAAAATGGTCGGTTATAACAAAAATGTTCTCAATTTCACCTTTTTAAGGTCCTTGTGTTAGGAAAACTGTACAGACTAGTTCTAATGGATGACTTTCTTCAGTATTTACTAAAGTAGGTCTTATATCAGATACTGAACATCTCTCTAACTGTTTCGTCTCTAGTCATTCAAGGCCAAAATAATCGTTCTATAAGCAACGCAAGAGTTCTGTCTCGGCAAGGATCAATATCATAAATACCTCTCAATGCAGTGTCTCTATAGCAGGCTGGTTATACTAACTGTTTAATTGTTTCGACTCTACTTTAATCTGTTTGTACAATATTCCTCGTTTCAAGATGAGATATTTAAAATACCTTTTCATTCTTAGTCAGTTTTTCTCGGTACCTTTTTTACCAATACGGCTATTCTCCATCTGTCTATATTTTTTTTATTTTCTGTCTTCTTTTTTTTCTCTTAACTCTACCTGAGCCATGATGTAGGTGAACCATTGTCTTCTGTAGCTTCACCAATATTCATATGTGTAAAACTAGTTTCGTTTCTATAACAGGAGGTGTATCGATATTACTTCATATTGCTTTAGCAATATCATCTCTAATGCCGATTTCCTCATTTTGTTCTGACTGTACTTTCTCATGGGGTTATAGACAAAGCATCTGTCTCTATGTTGTTTAATCCAGCTCTGTATCTTATTTCAAAATCATATTCTCGAAGAGCTGATGCCCATCTTTGTCCTGTTGCGTCAAGTTAGGCTGTTGTCAGAATATTTGACAGTGTGTTGTTATCTGTTAAGAATGTGAAGTGTCTTAAGGCCAAATAATCTGAAATCGGGGACGACTACATAATACGGAATAGCTTGAAATAAAATAAAAAAGAGGTAAATCAAACACAAACTTATAACTAGGAAACATGAATTTCTTCTCAAATATGTTACAACTTAGTAATTTAAACAATAACAACCTAAATATGTTCGAGGCATTTACTTTTTTTTTTCTAATAACAACTTGTCCTTCAATATTTTGGAAAGCTTTTAAAAAACTTAAGATCAGTATTGAGCAAAATTGAAAGATTTTATTAGTCATTGAAATTTTAAGTTTCTTGAATGATGCGAGAAATATTGCGTTTAAGAATAGTTATGTACCTTAAACGTAAACTTCCATTTGTGTTAATTGTTTAGGGTGAAATAGTCATTTCAGGCAGGGGGTGTTCTGGAACAAGTTTTTGAAGTAACCGTGTGTTGACCGTTCCGGAACAGATTTTTGTGGTTTTAGACATAATTACGTATCCCACATTTTCTGTTGTTTCCGGTTAAAAATGAAACAATGGCGTCTTGGGCTCATCGTCCAGTTTTCGGTTGTTTATGGCAAAGACACTACGTAATCACGATTTATTTACTACATGTACATTCGATGAATAAAGGTTTAGCCGTCTGCAACAGACAGAACAGATTGCCATAGAACATTTGGTAAAATGGTCGGTTATAACAAAAATGTTCTCAATTTCACCTTTTTAAGGTCCTTGTGTTAGGAAAACTATACAGACTAGTTCTAATGGATGACTTTCCTCAGTATTTACTAAAGTAGGTCTTGTATCAGATTGACAAGAGTTCTGTCTCGGCCAGGATCAATATCATGAATACCTCTCAATGCAGTTTCTCTATAGCAGGCTGGTTATACTAACTGTTTAATTGTTTCGCTTCTACTTTGATCTGTTTGTACAATATTCCTCGTTTCATGATGAGATATTTTAAATACCTTTTATATTCTTAGTCAGATTATCTCGGTGCTTTTTTTACCAATACGGCTATTCTCCATCTGTCTATATTTTTTTTATTTTCTGTGTTCTTTTTTTTTTTCTTAACTCTCCCTGAGCCATTATGTAGGTGAACCATTGTCTTCTGTAGCTTCACCAATATTCATATGTGTAAAACTAGTTTCTATAACAGGAGGTGTATCTATATTACTTCATATATCTTTATCAATATCATCCCTATTGCCGATTTCCTCATTTGGTTCTGACTGTACTTTATCATGGGGTTATAGACAAAGCATCTGTCTCTATGTTGTTTAATCCAGATCTGTATCTTATTTCAAAATCATATTCTCGAAGAGCTGATGCCGATCTATCCTGTTGCGTTAAGTTAGGCTGTTGTCAGAATATTTGACAGTGTGTTGTTATCTGTTAAGAGTGTGAAGTGTCTTTAGGCCAAATAATCTGAAAACTCCTCCGTTACTGCCAACGTTAATGCCAACAAATCTAATGTATAGGCATTGCAAGTCTGTTCTGACTTGGTTAATGCTCAGCTGGCATATGAAATTACTCTTTTTATTTTACAATATATTTGATAATCGATTGCTTCTAAGCCTGTTCCTGGTGTATCCATAAGGATTCTTTAAAATCTGGATATGCCAAAATTGGTGGATTTGTAAGAATCTCTTCTTATATTCTTCGACAATATCTTGTTCTTTATCTGCCCAAATCCATTGCTTATCTGTTTTCTCCTTCTTTGTAGAAGTCGGTGGTAGAAGTTCGGCTAATGGTCTGGTGATATTACTTATATCTTGAATGAATCTTCGATTCTAACCACAGAAGGCCAACAATTATCGAAGTTCGTCATAGCTGGATGCGATGGGCCAATTCTGAATATGTTTCGATGGATCTGCCTCTACCCCTTTTTTCGCTGACTATATGACCAAGAAATGGTACTTAATCATGAATGAAGAAACCTTTTTCTGGGGATAATGTTAGATTACAATCCCTTAATCTTGTCAGCACAATATCTAAGTGAAGGAGATGCTCTTCGAACTTATCTGAGAAAATGATCATGTCATCAAGATAAATGACTCATATTGTCATATTGTAATCACCTAAGCACTCTTCCTTCACTCGGTTGTATGTTGTTGGTGCATTAGTCAATCTACATGTCATTTTAACATATTCGTAAAATCTGAGATTTGAGACAATAAAAGAAGTTTTTTCCATATGAGCTTCTTCAACTTCAACCTGATGATAACCAGATCTAGTCTTCTGTTTGAAAGGAATGTCGTCTACTTGATCTATTAAATGTTAGGTTAAATCACAAAATCCAGTTGTTCTTGATTAAGTTTGTCGTAAGTGTCCATATGAACTTCATTTAGGATACTTTAAGTGCTGTTTCTACTTTCTCTGTCTTCTCCATTCTCAACATTAACTGGTTGTATTTCGCACAGTATAGCTCTTGTTGATATTACAACACAGTTAGATTTGATATTGGAAATGTTAACATCAAACTATTTTGTCTTTCCATAGTCGCAACTAACTACAACAGGAGCGATGTAAATACAGTCTGGTAATGCATATTCGTCTGATTCGTGTATTATAACAAACGTATTGCTATAACCTACTCTTTTATCTGTACGTTCTTAAAGAATTCTTGATTCATTAGGTCCTAATGTTATTGTTCCTATAACAGCCGATCTAATAACAGCTATTCTTTTTTATTTCTTTATAACGTAGTACTAAACATCTAAATGCTAAATAACATGGTGTATTTTGTGAACATCGTTGAAGGGACTGAACTCCAATGTTCTTCTGGCATTCTTTGAGTAAGACATCTAGAATGTTTATTAAAAAAAAAGACTGTTGATGTCAAATACTTCGTGTAAGAAATTATAAGAAACAAACATGGTGTTGTTGTTGACTTTGAAATTCCATCTAACACTGTACTTTTTGCTTTAATGTAAGGCAATGGTTGTCCATCGGCACATTCAATCTTGTTAATGTTTTCAAGAGGTTAAATCTGCATAGAACAAATATATTCCCTGTTAACAGATTCGGATAGTGTACTTATTCAACCCCCTGTGTCCACTTGAGCGCTTGTAATTATGTTCTCCAAATGTATGTCTTTCTCGTGTGTATGACCGCCTATTCTAGGGTATTGAGTTTAGTTTAAATTTATTTATTTTACATCGATTGCGAAACAAGCTTTTAGCACATAATTGATTGATTGATTGATTGATTGATTGGGGTTTAACGCCGTTTTTAACAATTTCTCAGTTATATCACGGCGGCCAGTTCACCTACTCATGCATTTCCTGGTTTGCTCGCACACAACAATCTTCCCAAGCAACTGGCTGCTTTTCCACATAGACTTAGCCCATTGGTGGAAGACGAATGACGCATGTCGCATTGACTTTTGTCAATCCTCGGAAAGAAAGTTGGCCGAGGCGGGATTGGAACTCACAACACCTGGATTGACAGCCCGCGTCGCTAGCGACTGAGCTATCGGGGCTCGGCTAGCACATAATTGACATCAACATCGTATCTTTAAACGATCACGTAGGTCACCTCTCTAGAAGATCGAACTACGAGACTCTGCAAAGATCTAGATCACAGAATTCTAGATAATATGAGTAATTCAAAACCCACAACCCATATTTAACACTCAAACCCTATGCTGTGGATACTGAACAGATTCGCCTAACCGTTTCACCATAGGGTTCGGTTGAGTCATACGAATATAGTTCAGAATGGACCCGTTATCCCCTCTGGTCCTCCGCTGAGATCAGAGTGTGTTTACATGTAAGCTGATCGGGATCTTCTTTGTTCGCGATTAAGTTTGAAATTGTTTTATTCATGGATCATGGAGAACGGCTATGAACGTATTACTGTATATCGAGTTTACATGCCTTACACTGTGATCACAATCGTCATGGTACCGTTGGTAGAGTGGTAGTGTGCCCGCATCGGGTGTAGGAGGTGACAGGTTCGATTCCCGACAAGGTCATACCAAATACTTTAAAAATGGTAGAAATGACTTTCCCGCCTTGGCGCTCAGGGTTAGTTGGTTGGTATTAAGATCAGGATCCTTTTTGTACGTAATTGAGTTTGGGAAAACTGGAGTACGGCTATGACAGAACAGAACAGAATATAACATTTTTGTTTAACCATTAAACTTTATAGTTGTTCTTGTGTTAAGATAAACATTTTTATAAATACACATGTATACACATTACAATTATACTTTGCAGAGAGCGATATACTTAAGAAATATAACTCATATGAAGGATGAACTTTTGTAAATCATCAATCTGAAGTACAATATAATAAGAACAGATTGACAATAAATGAATTACTATCATAATCGATTCCAATATATATATATTACTATATAACGAGAATACATGCCTTACGTTGTGATCACAATCGAAACGGTATCGGTGGTCAATTGGTAGAGCGTCCAAATTGGGTGCAGAAGTTGACGGGTTATACCAACAAATTTAAAATGAATGTAATGACTTTCCCTTCTTTGCGCTCAGGTTTGTGGGGGCATTACGACGGACTCACTGGTGTCAGGATTAATGACAATGAAAATGACAATGAAAATGACAATGACAAATTTTTATTTAAAAGTACTTAGACCACCGGCCCATAATACATAACATAATATTTATACATCAATTACATTCTGAGAAATGTCCCTAAAACTTAAACTCTTTCAACAGCATGTATACATAGTGTGCTCATTTTCTAAGTAGCAAAGTGTTATTAGATTTTAGTAATCTGTACAAACTAATTATTGGGCCACTAGAACTGGTAACTTATCCAGGAAACGGCAGGATACAACAATGTGTTGTAAGCGACATTTAACACCATACAAAGAAAACAAAAACAATGTGATCGATATTGCCAACAATATTTGAAGTCACGTGGCCCGGAAAAAAATAACCGTCTTTCCCACATACACCAACATTGTGAACTATTTGTAAAATATTGACCCGGATCAGCCTAAGCTTGTTGCGAAGGTCAACGCGCAAACACGTTTCGCCTCCTGTGGGTTTCCCGTTTCAGGAATCATTACTTTATACCTCTATCCCCCTGGCATGGGCCGATCTGGGGCGATACATTACGCAGAGTCCATTATGTTGGTTTTCTCGTCGAATGGCTCATATTACCAGGCGCTGCTGCTCATATGAAGTACACAAATGAATCACCGATGCTTCAATACAGCAATTTGATTATAATATGTGTTAAGTCTCTCCCTTTAATGAAATTCAGTGACATTTTTGAAGGTATTTTACCTCGGACATGTGCATACATCATTCGTTCCACTGCACTTGCAAAAAGGTAGATTCAATTTATTCGTGAATGTTCGTGGGTTAACACGTGTATATGGGGCCACTTGGTTGTACTTATTTTCGCATAAAGCGACCCGACTGGTGGTTGTATATGAACGTGGCTAATTAATTTTCAGATTATTATTGCTATTTATTTCAGTTAATGAAAACATCTCATCGCAAATTGTAACATGTAATACTATGGAGGTTTAATAGCATAAGAAGACTAATACGAATGAAGTTGTTTAAGATTGTAATATTAAATAAGAGCTATCAGAGGACAGCATGCTTGACTTTTCCGTGCTTGCCAATGAAACAAAACTATTTTCGGTGGTACAGAAAACATAAGCAATTACATTATCATATTATTTGAAAGCAAAGTTCTTTATAAGTCGTTAAAGGGTTCTAATTCTTACAAAAAAACTTCACTGAATTATGCACTCTTGACTGTTGGTTAGGGTATTGATGGTAACAAGATATTGTCAGTGTTTAAGCTATATCTCTAATTGTTTTGAAAAAAAATTGATTTGGTATGATTAACTCAACCAAAATCGAAAGAGGGCCATAATTCTTTAAAAGAAACTTAACAGAGTTATGTACTCTTGTCTGTGGATGGAGGTAATGATGGTTAAAACGTATTGTAAGTGTATAAGCTATATCTCTAATGGTTTTGAAAGAAATTAGGGTGGTACAAAAAACTTAAACCAAAATTCTAAGTCAAAGGGCCATAATTCTTTAAAAATACTTGACATAATTATGTACTCTTGTCTAATGATTGGAGGTAATGATAGCGAAAAAGTGTTATTAGTTTCGAAGCAATATCTGTTATGGTTTTGATAAAAAGTGAGTTGGTACAAAAACTTACCCAAAAGTCGAAAAAGGGCTATAATTCTTACAAAAACCTTGACAGAGTTATGTACTCTTGTCTGTTGATGAAAGTATTAATTGTGAAAAAGTGTTGTAAGTGTTAAAGCAATATCTGTAATGGCTTTGACAAAAAATGGAATTGGTACAGAAAAACAAAATTCTAAGTCGAAAAAGGGCCATAGTTCTTACAAAAGCCTTGACAGAGTTATGTACTCTTGCTTGTTGATGGAGGTACTGATGGTGAAAAAGTGTTGTAAGTTTCAAAGCAATATCTGTTTTGGTTTTGACAAAAAAGTGACTTGGTACAAAAACCTTAACCAAGGTATGACGCCGACGCCGACGCCGGGACGAGTAGTATAGCTAGCCTTTTCTTCGAAAAGTCGAGCTTAAAAGCATGAAGTAATAACCAATCAGGACAAGCATTCGATAACCAAGGATCAGTTAAAGTGGAAAATTAATTCTTTGTTCCAATTGTATAAACCAACTTTGATACTCAGTATCAAATTAAGGTATACAATGTACACACACAGTATTCATCACCAATAATAAACTGATAGTTTTTAAATATAGGATCTGGCATGAGTTGTTATTTCATATAAAGTTTTGTTAAACGAGTTAAAAGAAATTTGTTATAAAGTGAGCCTTGGATGAATATAATAAAACTTTATGAAATGACAACGAATGTCAGATTATTTTTTATCACATTACGAAACACAAAAAGAAAATCGGGTTTTTGCTGTCAGAAAATAGTCCCAACATGTAATACTTAATAAAATGGTAACTTATCACACACACATATATGTTATGACCGATAATGGTCCTTTACCTTGTCCATCTGTCGTGACGTTTGTGTTTACCTGATATATGTTCTCGGCCATTTTGTAAACATTTGCGGATAAATACAAAAATAGTGAATCCATCATGTTATATTACACGTGTGACATATAACGAAATACGTAATGGATATATTATTATCGGATACAAGCATTGTCATGTGATAACAATGTTTCATAGCTTGATTACGATCCTCCGGATTGACCATTTTTTTTACAATATTATACAAACCGATGTTGCTTTTGCATTGATTCGTTGCTCGTTTGGCTTCTCATTAACACTTCTAAGATCATCAGTTTGTTGTGTGACATGTTTCTCATTGGTAACATCGTCCGAAGTACCACAAGTGCGTTTGTTTTGTTTGTAAGTTAGTTCCACTTCAAACTCGCTTTTGATGTCAAACATATCATCTCCCATCACTTCAAGACGTTCGTTTATTTCAGCGACATCATCGTCTATCTCATTATCGGGTATATCATGACCATTCTCTCTCACTAGATATCGAATAAAAAAAACCGTGTACGTCTGGTGGAATGGGGTCTTATTGTGTGTGCGAACAGTTAAGACTCTGATAAGCCTTTTATTTTGTATCATTAATACAATAGTCAAACGCCTGCACCTCGTTTTAAAATACAGTCACGGATATCCTTTAAAACTTCTTTTCAAAATATAAAAAAAAAGCTACTAATTAAAAGTTTAATCTATCCCGCCGTTTTCGAAAATTAGCACGGAGTTCTGATTGCATGATTGTGAATTGGATGTAAATTGAATTGCAGGTTATGGAAACCTCTCCTGACACTAAATTACCAATCGCTGTGCGTCTTGTTTCAATAGAATAATCCACGCCTAGGAGACAAACCACTACTCTCAATAGTAATAAAGAAAACCTTCTAGGTCTATCAGTCCAGGGGTTATGAGTTCGAACGCCAACTAGGCTAACATTCTTTCAGGCGCTTGACAAAGGTCAATGCGGTAAAGGTCATCCCTTTGTCATCAATGGGCTAACCATGTATGTGGAAATACGACAAGTTGCTAAGAAAGTCGAGTCGGTTGCTGAAATGCATTACAGATACAATATGTGCATGTTTACTTTGGAACTGTGAGAAACCGGTAATTGACACTAATCGCAGTGTTCAGTTAAGTTTTAGATTCTTACAATTTTGTTTTAATGCCAACAACTCCCCTTGTATTACAAGAACCATGTTTTCTATTCTTCTTTTCTTTTCTATTTTCTCTGCTCTTTTTTCTATCGTCTGTAACTCTCTCATTCTTTGTTTAATAAGTATATCACCATTTTCTAATAAAGAAATAAAAGAAGTGTAAGAACATAAACCTAATATCATCATATGTATTGTCATTAACATCATCTTAAGTATCGTTATTAACATCTTCATAAGTATCGTTATTAACAGCATCACCAACATCTTTATCACTATCATCATCATTATAATTATCATCATCATCTTTATTATCACCAAGATACAAACAACTAATAGCAATCACTATAAAAAAGTATAACAAAATATGTTATTGAAACATTATCCCCCCTGTTAGTGTTCAAAGTTACCTTGATATTTGAACAGATGACTTTAAATTCAAAAGGGGTCATCTACTGGTCATTCCCAACTTTCCTGCCAAATTTGAGAACTGTAACATTATCCTTTTATCAATGAGTTAAGCTTTGGTCTATAAACGGACCAATAGACAGACCGACCGACCGACGGACTGACGGACCGAGATGTGCAGATTAATATAGCCCCTCCTCTGCTAGCGAAGTAGGGAGCATAACAATGCAAATCAAGAAGGTAAGACTATTTTCATCTAACGATTGGTAAAATATTTATCCACTGGAAAACAGAAATCTTTACATTTAATATAAATTATCCGAAAGCTGTCCCGAATCAAGATCTATAAACCTATGAATAAAATACATATTTACAAACCACTATCAGAAAAATGAAGCAACTGGTGATGGCATTAATTGAGAGATCAACGAAATTCAGAGTGCTCTCGATTATTTAACAATCTACGGAGAAGCAATGCAGTTACGATACGAAATTGAAGTGATCTTTATAACAAAGCCCTGTTCTATCAATCATCCTATTTGGCATAGAAGGCTGGATAATGGCATGAACTTTCAGTCGTTCAGACAATGATCTTAAGAAGAATCCATCAACAACTTTTCCTCCCAAAATCTCAAACCGAGCCATTTATACCAGAAGTAAATTAGAAAATAAGGATAAAATAGTAAGGAAAAGAAGATAGATGTGTTAAATACATTCTTAGAAAAAATCCTGACAGGACTACACGAATAAACTACAATGACTACAAGAATATTGGACACAAGAAAATGAAACGAGGAAAGCCAACTAATATATCGCGTCTCACATTAAAAGGTGAAACCAAAGAAAATCAACCAGAACTGACAGACGAGGAGATCATTTGTTGCTGCATTTCATATAAACCCTGCATATTATGCATGAAATAAGTACGTAAGTAAGTATATTTTAAATCAACAATCGTACATGTATATAAAGCCCTCTTGGTACGAACTCGAATACTGTTTCTTTTCTATCCAATTCTGATATCATCCACTTAACAAATTGTTTATGGAAATATCAAAGATAAAACGGAAAATTAAAATAGGAAATGATTAAGGTATAGAGGACAGGACACCTGTGAGTTTAAAACAGTGTGTGTTTCTTGTTCTCAATTATCAACTTACTTTCGTCCTCGCTTTCCGAAGTTTGTAGTAAAAAGTTAAGCACCGCTTTTGTCTCTTCTTCATCTTTTCTTTTCGCTGTTACTACAAGTGCATATTCACCTTCACTTTGCAAGGTAAACTTCACTTCCAACTCCCCTTTAGCCTTGTCAACCTTGGTTTCTGTCGTACCTAAACGAAACCGGCAATATGCTAAAATAAGGAGTAGTAAACAGCTCTTTGCTAAAAAATATTTCTCTTTTTGCTCATTTAAACCAATGCTGTGGTTTTTTTTTAGGTCACATAAGGATTAAAGGACAAGAAATACGCTCTTTGTCCTCAGCTCATACCTCTTAATAAGGGCCGTTTTCATTCATGCTGAAATACTTCTTTGATCTCAAAACCTGTGTTGTGGGTACTCAAGCGAATGGTCAACCCAACAGTTGGTGTTACTGTATGTTGTTTGCGTATATGTTGTAACACCACATCGATATATCGATTCCGCGTCGAAGTAGCTTAAACTGGTCCCGTCTAAAATGTTGATGTAGCTGAGTTGTTGCTCCTGCACTGTTTCATTGAGAATATAAATCGGAGAGGTAGATATGCCTGTTAAGCCGAAACTTTGGTGCTGTACGAAATTTGAATATGCATGTCGAGGCCAAAAACGAAAACATCTCAACAGAATCACATCAGATAATTCTTAACATTAACTAGCCCATTTAACCAAAGGACCATTACTTTAAACACAAGATGAATTCGCTGTGACCAAGTGGTTAGCGTCAGGGTTTCCGAACCAGTCGTTCCATGTGTGATCCCTAGTCTTGGCGATCCTGATCGAATGGCTTTGTACTAATGTTGAAAATGAGATAAAATCTAGATTAAAATAAAAACAGGTTCAAATAGGTAGAATATTTCATTGAATCCGTCCTAGGTTAACATTCTTTCAGACGCTTGACAAAGGTCAATAGGACAAGGGTGATCCCTTTGTCACCAATGGGTTAACCGTGTATGTGGTAAAACGACCAGTTGCTAAGCAAGTCGTGTTGAGTACTGGTATGAGGAAGTCGAGTCGGTTGGTGAAATGTATAACAAATACAATATGTACATGTATTTACTTTGGAACCGTGGGAAACCTGTAATTAACACTAATCGCAGTGTTCAGTTAAGTTATCAACGTGTTAACCAGTCGAACATACCCGAATAGACACCATAACAGTATCATAGTCTATTGTGTAAGCAACTGCCATTGATAACTGTTCGATCATATAGAAAAACATTATTACTTTGTTTCAAACATACCTTGCATAGACACACTGACATCGCTGGGATCGGCGTACAGAGCGGCATCATATTCTATATCATCCATCAAATCTTTGTCCAAGTGAAACCTTATTTTCCTTTCATTATTTCTGCCCATGCCTTTACGTTTATTGGACAGTGTGTTAAGGTTGACCTTCGGATTTGTCACTGAAGGCTTAAGGATACCCGCTTCTTCCGCCTGATGTCCGTAACCCCAACCGATCGTTCCGGCATCAATCGGCAACTTTTTACAAGTCGAGTCGACCTCACTGCAAACTATATTGAATTCACAACAAAATGCGAGTGTTTCAGATTCAAGGTCATCTATAAACAGTCTGAACATGTATACTCCGACTAAAGGAAATGTAATCTCGAAGGAAACAGTTTCTTGGTTTCTGGCGTAAAAAACGAGTAAATGCATGTCTTCGAGTTCTAGTGTCTCAGCGTCATCCTCCGAGTTTAACAAACTGAGTGTATAAGAGAAATCTAAATATTGTGCCGAATTCTTCTCGCCTTGGAAAACGACCTTACATTTCCCATCATGAGACGACATAAGACACGAGTAATCACTTAAAAGACGAAGTTTATTTTCAAAGAAAAGTGAATGAAGATACGGAAGACTACAGAAGTCCTCTTCGTTTTGAATTCGATAGTGATCCGATTGAAGTTGCCAAGCAGAATCTGCCGGAAAACAATGCAGGGAAAAGATCCGAGGATTGGTACAGAACCAAAATTCATTAAAATTTAACACCGTACGCTGATCGACGTCTTCATCATCTCGAGTCACCACTGCTCTGCCATCGACCTCAATTTGAATTTCGTCATCATTCATTTGTCCCTCAAGACACATAATGCACCAGACAGGATGCACGAGGTGCCATTTACCGTCCGCTTCAAATGCATTCCATAACCCAGCACAGCAACCATCATCGCCCGGACGATACCGACTGTCTTTGGAATAACCCTCAATTATGACACAATCGACTCCCGCTTTTCTGCAAACAGATTGTATATACATCGCAGGAAATCTGTCTTAAAGCTGTACATTCGATGAAGACTCAGTTTTCAGATTGTCAAAGAGAATTATTTTCTACAGATACCTGTATTCTACTAAAATGCTGACCACCTTGTATTCTAAAGCTCAGTTAATCGAGTTCACGGAATTTATCGTCAATGTCATTAACGCAGGACGCGGTCGATATTTAATATTCCAGTCTCAACCGAAAATCTATATATGCTTTGAATCGTTTAATACTCGTGATTCCCATTGATTAAAACAAGTGTCATGATGTTTTTTATTATTAATCATCGTTTTAAACATGTTTGACGTTCAATGAGGGTATCACGATCTCTATATGCTTAACCCCAGACTTGCGTTACATACATTGTGAGTTTACCTCAAAGTAGATTTTATATTGCGCTTTATATCAATAGCTTAATAAACATGTACATTTCTGAAAGGTGACCCCTCTCTTACCCAACCTCTAATTACTTATACGTATACCGGGCATCACGATCTCTATATGCTTAACCACATACTTGCCTTACATACACTGAACGTTTCCCGCAAACTAGTTTTCGTATTACGCATTATATCAATAGCTTAATAAACATGTACATTTCTAAAAGGTGATCCCTCTCTTACTGAACTCATAATTACTTATACTTATACCGGGCCTCACGATCTCTTTATGCCCAACCACATACTTGCCTTACATAATCTGTACGTTTCCCGCAAACTAGTTTTTGTATTGCGCTTTATATCAACGATCTCTATATGCTTAACCACATACTTGCCTTACATACTCTGTACGTTTCCCGCAAACTAGTTTTTGTATTGCGCTTTATATCAATAACATAATAAACATGTACATTTCTAAAAGGTGATCCCTCTCTTACTGAACTCATAATTACTTATACTGGATCTGACAACACCTCATTAAACATCGTCACTAATTGACCCAGGAGCATGAGCATGTGTTCCTTTCGTTCTAATAATATCGCACGATACAAACAACGCTCGGTTCTCGTATCAAAATGGTTAGTTTACAAGCGGAACACTCTGCTTGTTGATACTTGGCAATTGTGTAGGAGATATTGTATTTGCCTGACCCAAAGGTCAATCTGAGACGACCTGTAATTGAAAATCATCAGATTTATGCTAGCGTTTGTCACTGCAGTATTTTAATGAAATTGGGGCGACCTATATACATGCTTATGAGTAGTGTTAGCTTTTATATAAGATTGTGGCAATTCATATAATCTATTTTGAAAGACAAGTATCCCCTTAAAATGCAACTATATCTGAAACTAATAAATCCTTTGAATGTAAATGTTGCCTAAAGCTTAAACTACATTCACCAAGTAGTTCTTACAGATAGAGAGACATTTTTACTAGTTGTAGATCTTGTTGTAAGGCGTTCATGTAATTTTGCCGTATTGTGGCATTTCGTACGAAAACAAATGATCAGTTTTTAAGATACATATTTGTATAACTGGCGTTCAGACGCTTGATCAAACGACATTTACATATACCATTACCCTTAATTTAAATGTATTCTTTTACAAATGTTATTTAGGTTTGTCAGTGCAATCTAACAATTTCGAAATTTACGTTCGAACAACCAATTCGTGCATAATCACGCGGATTTTGTTTGCCTTCAAATAGAAGTATCTATTGGTAAATAGCTGTTCATGTATCACTACTACAATGGAACATATATACATAGAGTATTGTTTGCTTAGATTTATACTCACTCGCGGGTTCGATCCCCGGCCGAGTCATGCCAAATACTTTAAGAATAGAAGTAATGGCAGCCCTCCTTGGCGCTCAGGGTTGCGGGGTTAGCATTACGACTGGCTGGTTAGTGTCAGTATACATTGACCAGTAGTATTGGTAACTTACCTAGATAACGCATTGATATAACTGAAAAACTGTTGAATGTGACGTAAAACACCAACCATTCAATAAATTATACTTACTCACAAAGGAGTTTAAAAACGTGAGCTAGCTCGCCACTCTCGACATAGTCTACGATAGCTTCTGGTGTATGCCGGTAGACCCCGGAAAGAACCTCTTCTAGGCGCTGACCAAGCCACACAATAATTGCACGTGCTAGGAATAGTTCTCTATGTTCATGGTCACGTGGTACAGGCTTACTTAGGTATCGTGTAACGGAGTCAATGTTGTTAAATTGGTCCGATGGAATCTGAAATTAAAATATTTTAAGATGAATATACGCTAAAACAATGGTTGACAGACCAAGAACAGTACGGTTTATTTGTAGGGTGTTTAATGCTGATTTCAACAAGGTTTCAGGTTTATCAAGGCGTTAACAGTTCTACTGATCCATTTTTTCCTGACACCAGCGAATCAGTCGTAATGTTAAGCCTACCACCTTGATCGCAAAATAGGGAATGCTATTACTACCGTTTGCCATTACCCGGTCGTGGATCGAACCCGCCAATACTGGAGCCGAGGCGGACGCTCTACAACTACACCACCGAGGCGGTTTAGAGTAATACGTTAGGTAGGCTTGTGTTGCATTGCTCTTCAAGAGAAAGTGCTTACACTTTACCTCCCGGTGCTCATGGAGAACGAACATTAGCGTATGTATTACACGTGTGGAAATACACATACCTGTGCAAACATGCTTAAGGATCCAAATTGATACTGCTTTACATAAGTTTCTAGATACCGTTCATTCGACTGATTGGCGTTTGCTACGATAGCGAAGTTAAAATGTAGTTTAACTGACATTGATCAGAATACATCAGTAGTTATATCGGTATACTTACTGATGTAGGAATCCGACGTGGCCGAGTGGTTAGTGTCGGGCATTTGAAACCGGGCTTCGCGGGTTTGATTCCGAATCGGGTCGGTCATTATTGAGTGCCCTTGTATATTGCACGTTTCCAATTATAGAACCGGTTTGTTCTCCCAGGAAGAATGAATGGAAAAACTGTCTCTGTGATATAATTGAAATAATGTTGAAAACGGCTTAAGTCACCAATGAAATCAACAAAGTAAGAATCTTACTGATTTTGCATGCCTGTCGATTTGATAAAAGAAAACCTTTTCTTCGTCATAACTATGTATCTTACTCATTGTGAGCTTATGTTAACAGTGCTGATCTGAAAGAAAGTAAAATTGACCGTTAGAGCACGTTGTGAAAAAGACCATTCAATAAACTCTCTGTTTCTCCTTACATAATTTTGTCGGCATTCACACAAAGGGGAGCGTGTAGGTTTTTAGGGATGTATCTTCCGTTCTTCGTTGTTCAGCCCCATATGACGGTACGGTACAATGCTCTTCAAGCTATGCAAAGAGATGCAGAGAGACAGACATAGAGACAGAGAGACAGACAGAGAGACAGACAGAGAGAGAGACAGACAGAGAGAGAGACAGACAGAGAGACAGAGACAGATACAGAGACAGTGACAGACAGAGACAGAGACAGAGACAGACAGACAGACATACAGAGAGAGACAGAGAGAGAGACAGAGACAGAGACAGAGAGGGAGAGAGAGACAGAGAGAGACAGAGAGACAGAGAGAC
>JASEVX010000010.1:11349932-11396435 GCA_031761405.1 Serripes groenlandicus
CGTATTCACCAACCTGTCTCAAGTTCTAAAGTACTTATTTTGAGATTTGGTCCGTATTCACAAACCCGACTAAATTGTGAATCGAACTTAATCTTAGGATTTTGGAATCAATATTTAGTTCACTTTGGGGCGTGCTAAATTATCAGACTAAACTGAACAAAATATGGCGTCAGCTCAATGCCCAGCGCTTCAATATAATCAATGTAAATACACTGCTTTGGGTTGAAAATAGCTGGTAAAACTACTTACTTGCGATTATCTCCACATTTGTAAAATTCCGGTTTTAATAGAAAGTGGAATTCTGATGCAGTGGACAGTCGTTGTCGATGTTGTGACATTTAAACATGTTAATATACAGAAAAAGGAAATGTTATATTTGGGCACTTATCAAGGATATTGAAAACGAAAGCTGTCGGATTACAAACGGACAATCCCGAGTTCAGTAACCGAGTAAGCAACAATCACAAATTCACAGATCTTATTTCAATGCTCGCATATTCCAAAAGACTGACAAGAAAGACATATGCACATGCTAGAATAATCCTATAGTCAATATTCATCCGAAAATAGGCGATCTTTTCTCACTGTTAAGATTTTCAATGAAACCGTGATTGTTTTGAGTGGTTTTGGTAATTCAATAAAAGTCTCCCCCGCACTGTCATAAGAGAATCACAAACTTCATTATAGTTCAGCAGCATTCCATTTGTTTGATTGAAGATGAAAACATTGAATATAAAGTGCATTCATATCGGAGACTGGACAGTTTGTGTGATGTTTTGTTTATTTTCAAAGTACATATATTCTACAAATATCATATCTATCATGACGGTTAAGCGGTATTAAGCATTCATTACGTATGTGCTCACTGTGTTGAATGTAAAAGAGACGTGTGTAGTAATGTAGTGTGTTAAGAGGACATGCCACTTTTGGCATCAGTCAATGTTATAGTTATTTTGACATGATACTAGTCGGTTTACGTTTCTATTTCTTGTCAGCAGTTCAACTCATTAGTTGCATATATCACATAGAATCAAGATTTTGTGTTCTCAACGGCCGCTCGCTAAATGACGATTTTACATCAGTATCAACCAAAGGTAAATCAGTTGTGGACTATTTCTGTGTGCCGCAGGACTTATATAAACACTACTCAAGCTTCAAAGTCACACAAATAGAAACAATTATCGATGAACAGAACTTGCACGGTTTACTCGGTCAGAAATCACCTATTCCGGACCACGCGGTTTTAACCGTTAGTTTAACAATAAGTGGCACCAGTGTCGACGAAAATGATCAACGATCAAGCATCTTTCCATGTGCAGGCACGAAATACAAACTCCATAAAATTCCCTCAGACTTCATGAACAGTGTGATTGCTGCTCGAGCGTTACTGGAAATAATACGTTCCATTGAAACATGCCGTGAAACGCAATGTGAAATTGACACTATTTACTCCGATTTTTGTGACATAATGATAAGGGAAATGGACACCTCAGTCCCAAAGTATACCAATTCACGACGAACAAACAAACGTTTAAAATACACTAAACCATTTTGGATTGACAAACTTTCTACTTTATGGTCCACGATGCGTGATAAAGAAAAGGATTTTCTTAAATGTAAGGGTCATAGCAGCATCCGTTCAAATAAGCGCCACGAATACCGCTGTGCTAGAGACACTTTTGACAGAGAGTTACGCATAGCAGAACGGGAGTACAAACGCACAGTAGCGACTGACATTGAACAAATGGCGACCAACAACCCGAACGATTTTTGGTCGAAAATTAACAAATTGGGTCCTCGAAAGTCGACATCTATACCCATGGAAGTAGTCGATGCTAATGGAAATCCTTCTTTTGATCAACAGTTTATTTACGAAACGTGGAGATCGGAATTTGCTAATTTATACAATGGCGCTGAATCTGCAGACTTTGATAACGACCACTACGGTAGAGTCAAATATCATAAACAAGTATTGGAGTCTAATATGATTGACCCTCTTTACAACTCAGATGAACTTTTAAATAGGACTATCACACTAGAAGAAGTCACCAAGGTTATTATGGCATCAAATTCGTGTTCGGCTTCGGGCATCGACAACATTCCGTATGTTGTTCTTAAATCTCCCTCTGTGATTGCTGTTCTACATAATTTATTTCAGTTGATACTAGACTCAAGTTGTATCTAGTCAATATGGATGAAATCAGTGATACTTCCAATACCTAAAGACCCAAGTTCGGATAAACGTGTGCCATTAAACTACAGAGGTATAAGTTTTTTACCATGTATTAGTAAATTGTATAGTTCTGTTTTGAATAAGCGAATCATGAAACATTTGGAAAGTAATAATTTACTAGCAGACGAACAAAATGGCTTTCGGGCAAACAGATCATGTGAAGACCATATCTTTACCTTAAATTCTTTAATAAGGAATAATGTGAATGTTTACACTGCGTTTATAGACCTTAAGAAGGCATTCGACTTCGTAGACAGGGACATGTTACTGTACAAACTGATTAAAAATGGAATAGACGGTAAAGTGTACAACTCTTTAAAATCAATGTATGCTATTTCCGAGTCTTGCATTAAGGTGAATAATAGATATACAGACTGGTTTCAGTGCGAGAAGGGTGTAAAGCAGGGTGATTTCCCCGACAATGTTTGACATCTTCATAAACGACCTCGTAATTGAGATAAATAGCCTTGACCTCGGTATATCAATAGGTGAACGAAGGGTGTTTTTATTATTATATGCCGACGACATTGTTTTTACCGCATCATCTGAAAACGATCTACAAACAATGATTAATACGCTAACGAATTGGTGCAGGAAATGGCGAGTATTAATTAACACGTCAAAATCGAAGTGTATGCATTTTAGACCCAAGCGTCATAGAAGAACGGAGTTTCAGTTTAATGTTGGCCGAGCTGTGCTAGAAATTGTTAAATCGTACAAATATCTAGGGGTTATTTTCGATGAAAACTTAGATTATACAGCACATTGCGAGGCAATATCAAAAGGTGCGGGAAGAGCGTTGGGTGGAATTATCTCGAAAGTATACAAAGTGAACGATTTCGGTTTCAAGTCCTATGAAAAACTTTTTTATAATTGTGTAGTCCCCATACTAGATTATGGGTCATCAACATGGGCATTTAAAACGTTTAAATGTATAGACAATATCCAGAATCGATGTATGAGATATTATCTAGGTGTCCATAGATTTGCTTCAGTGGTCGCATTAACTGGTGACACGGGATGGCTACCGAGCATGTTTAGACAGTGTTTAGCAATTATCCGATTTTGGAACAGACTTATATTGATTGATGAAAACAGATTAATGAAACAGGTTTTTCAACATGATTATAGTATATGCGAGAACAATTGGTGCTTTGACTTAAAAAACATACTGAAAAAACTAAATTTACAGGACTATTTTAACAACAGACTGTTTATTAGATTGGAGATAGCAGAACAACGTCTACAACATTATTTCATCAATCAATGGACTTCCAATGTACAACAATCACCAAAACTGCGAACTTATAATCTGTCTAAAAAGACTTTCCAACTTGAAACATATGTCAAGCTGAATTTATTAAAAAGCGAACGCTCATATTTGGCTCAGCTAAGATGTGGCATTTTACCTCTAAGGATTGAGACCGGTCGTTTTGTTGGGGAACAGATAGATACACGAACATGTTTATTCTGCAATAAGACGGAGACTGAAACAGAAACACACTTTGTCGTAGTTTGTGATTGCTACAATGAAATACGCAGAAATGTATTCGGTGAAATATTTGAAAAAGCCGACTTTGTTTCCCTATCACCAGAACTTAAGTTGTGCTTTTTAATGAAACACCTTGTGTGAAAGTTATGTAAATATGTTGCAAAAGCGTTTAGCCATAGGAGGAGTTTGATATATAATCACCGATGAAATATATGATTGATTAATTAGTTTATTGTTTGATCGCGAATAGTTGGCTAATATATGAAATAATTAGTTGGTTAACTGGTTAGTTGATTCATCTAATTGTTCAAGTATTCATTCACTTGTTTGTTCACTCATTCAATCGTTCGTTCATTCGGTCATTCATTTATTTACACATTCGGAGAATGGACGTACTGGTTGTTCGGTTGAGTGGCTATCTTCATGGTTATATTATGAGTATGTCGCCTGCAAGTTCTATTTGAAGGCTGTATATGAATCTGACCTTTACTTTTCGTTTCGGTAAAGGGTTTTCAAACATACATGTTATAATAATCACACTAGTACACGTGTTTTATTTTGCATCCGTGCTACGTCTCCTTTCAAGGAAGAGGCGTGATTAGCGGTTGCAACATTAAGACTTATTTCAAAACATACGCGATAGGTAGGGAATGATACAAATACCTGTATGAACATGATCCGTTCATTTATGATTTTTAAATTTGATATTATATGACTTTACTCATAAGATTAGGTTATACCAATTACGCCGACTTGCTTTTGTAAATACATAAAATAATTGAGCGCCTGTAGCACTGATGACCAGTAATTGTATTTAGACTTATGTCGGTACAGTTACGGATTACTGTTCAAATAAAATCCCCAAAATAAGACGAAATCATCAGAATTATATTCAATTCAATTCAAAATCTTTTATTCGCTCAAGTCTGGAGTTACCAGACATATGAGTATAAATTACATTATAATATAACAACAAATAATAATCAATTCACGTGAACAAGAGTGAGAGAAAAGTTAAAATGGAAGGATGTAGAGAGCTTTAGAGATAGAAAGATGAATGAGGGGGAGGGGAGTGGGCGGAAGGGGAGGGGGTGAAATGCTGAAATAGAAAGTAGGATTGATTTTTGTTGATCTAAAAATAAAACATCTAAAAATAGATTTCTGGGTATTTGTGTAGCTTCATTTCGTCACAAGAATAGGCCTTGACCTTATAATCACTTCCGTTTTATTTTTTAAGAAAAAACGTGTTTTTGGGATTAAAATTCAGAATGTTTTGGACCGTATGTGCTTATATTCATACTGGATTTTTAAGACATTGAATGGTAGTGTAAGTAGGACTATATTAACAGTGATCTCGGATAAGAAACGATTGGAGATAACGGTAAGAATTATTTGATTTACAATTGAGGTTTGATAGTCGAATTATATATGGTGTGAGAGATCGGAATGGGAGGAAGATAGAAAGAGATAGGGCAGATACAGTATAAATTTAGAGATGTCAATTTAACAAACAAATGGTTAACCGTTTGATTAAATACACACTTGGCACCATATTTATAGGGAGCATCAGATGTCCTGGTTAAAAACAACACCGTTGATCAATCAGGACGTCTGCAGCTCAATGTGTAAAAATCTAGCATACATTGAAGTATTGTCATTTATAGATAGAAAATGGAATTGGTGAATCTTGTCTTACAGTGAACGATTAACCTTTAAACCCGACTATTTACATATATAATTTATACATTTTACTACAGGCACCTCAGATAAGGGAAGAACAGCACCGACTTTCTCGATATTAATCATAGAGTGCTTTTAGACCTATGTTGTGCGTACTCATCAGGATCTTCTCCAGAAGACGATCCCAGTGTGTAACCACCAAACAGTGTGATGTCTGTATGATAGGTTCGCATGAGAACTACTCCCATTATCTAAGAGCTTCTCAAGCGATAACAGTACATTGGTTTGATAGAAACTATGTTGTGGGTACTCAGCAGAGTTATCCATACAGGGTGACTCTGGTGAGCACCAACAATGAAGCATAATCTAATGGAGATGTAAGTTAGAATAGAGTGTTCTCCCCCTATCCGCAGTGCCATACGTATCTTGAAAATGGACATACAGATATTCCCATTCTGTGGTGTCTACAAGCAAGGCAACATCATCATTATTTGTTTATATACATAAACAAATGAGGTCGATGTTTCAACTCCTTACACCATACCGAGTTTTGAAAATGATCTGAGTTGAAAGCATCAGCAGACGACAGTAATTAAATTGCGACAAGTGACAGTTTCACGTTCAAATAGTTTTGAAAACATTGTGACAAAAGGAGAAACCATTCTTTATGGGCAATTCCTTTTCCTGTCACACTGCCCTCTGTATAGTCGTCTGCTGCAGATATGTTAAGATGCTAATTATGGGGTAAAAGGCTAAGGCCTTTTTCTATAGTTTATTGATGGGCACTCATAGCTCAACCTGTAAATACAAGGTGTAGCAGTAAACAACAATTATATAAATAGTTGATTTGACAAAATATTAAATATAGTATAATGAGTAATTCACATACAAGTTAATATGCTTGAGATAACTTTTGACTCCCTGGGACTGTGGCTCTGGGTAGACCCAATAAATGCATGTTATGTAATATGAAGGCTAGCAGGCAGCTTGGGCCCAGATCATGGTTCACCAAAAAAATAATAATCAAACATGAGATGCGGTCCAAGCCACCTGCTGCTCAGATTGTATAATTAGTTGACTGAATTTTAAAGTAGAAGGGCGTTTCCAGAAATACTGTTTGATATATATAAGTCTATTTTGGTTGAAGAAAGGGCACTTAAGCACGTAGTGAAGTTCGTCGCCGACATCATTTAAATTGCACAAATTACATTTTCTATCAGATATATCAATGTTATTCCACCTTCCGGTTTCCACTGGCAGATGGTGGTTACCGGTCCTGAGTTTTACAAGTGGCATGTGATCCTTTTTTTTGAGGATTAATAGATATTTTTCAAGGTCAACTTTGCTTTTAAATACACTAAAGTTTTTACCTTTATTAGAGTTATTTAGATTGCTGAACCATTTTTGTTGAAATTGGTCGGTTAGTATTGATTTTACCAGTTTATGAACGTTTTTATATACAATTTGATCTTGATTCAGCCAGATATCTGTTCTTCCTACTTCGTTTAATGTGTTTTTAATTTGATTTATCCATTTTGACTCAAATATTGGTGTATTCATCATTAGCTTATATACTTTATATGAAAGTTTGTCTTTGTTTCCAGTAATGATTTTGTTCCAATAGCTTATCATTCTTGTTTTTATTATGATATCAAGTGGGAGTCTTCCACTTTCACCATATAGCATGTACAAGGGTGTGCTTTGTTTCAGGTTAAGAACTTTTCTGATGAAATTACAGTGGATTTTTTCTAGCAATTTATTGTCTTCATAGCCCCAAATTTCAACAGAGTACAGCAATATAGGCAGAATTGTCTGATCAAATAATTTAAATATTAAGTCAAGAGGTAGATTGAGGTTATATATGCATTTATATAGAAAGTACATAGCTTTCTGTGCTTGTTGAGCTACATGTTTTCTGGCATTTAGAAACTTTCCATTTTTTGAGAAGATAGTTCCAAGATACTTATATGATGCTACTTGTTCTAGCTCAGTATTTTCCATATGAAATTTTACATTCTTCTTTTTCGGGCCAAAAATCATGATTTTTGTCTTTTCAATATTGACTTTTAATTTCCAGGTTTTGCAATAGTTGACAAAGTCATCCAAGCATTTTTGTAGATTTTTAGGATTATCTGTTAGTAAAATAGTGTCGTCTGCGTAGAGTAATACAATAATTTTAATGATAATGTTTATGTCCAGGTTTTGAAACTGAATACCGTTGTTGTTTTTGGTTTCCAAGTACTCCTCAATATCATTCAGGAAGAGAGAAAATAGTATTGGCGACAAATTTTCTCCCTGACGAACACCGCAGTTTATAGAAAAAAAGTTTGACTGTTCATTGTCAAGGGAGATACAGGAATTAATATTATCATACATATTCTTAATCAGCCTTAGAAATTTTCCATTAATTTTCAGATCAATTAGTTTTTTCCATAGACCAATTCTCCAGACTGAATCAAAGGCTTTTGAAAAGTCTATAAAACAGCAATATAAAGTTTTTTTGAGTGTTTCATAATTTCAATAATTGAGTTAAGGGTAAAGATATGGTCAAGGGTTGAGAATTTTTTTCTAAATCCTGCTTGGTTTTGATTTAGTGCATTGTTTTCATTTAGGAATATACTTAGCCTTTTTTCTAGTATTGATGTAAATAATTTGCTGAGACAGCTTAACAGTGTTATAGGGCGATCATTTTCTGGGTCAGAAGGGTCTCCCTTAAGTTTATATATAGGGATAATGGCACCTTTAGACCATTCTGTTGGGATGATGCCAGTGTCTAGTATTATATTAAATATTTTTAAATACAATGGCATTAGTTTATTTTGTGAGTATTTTATATATTCATTTAATATATCGTCTAGTCCAGAAGATTTATTTGTTTTTAATAGTTGTATACACTTTAATATTTCTGGGGCTGTAATAGGTGAGTTAAGGGTAAAATTGCTATTGTCTGTATATTGTTCATTTAAGTTACTGGATTCATCTAAGTTGTGTCATTTGATACGGTTTTAAAATGGTTATATAGGGTTTCTAACTGGGGTTTCACTGTTTGCTTTTTATTTGGTTGCACTGTTTTCAGGTATTTCCAGTATGCTTTAGGGTTTTTAGTGTTCATAGTTCTTAATGTTTGTTCATTTCTTTTATTATAGTTTGTAATATGTTTATTCATGGTGCTCTTATATACCTTACTTTTATCTTTTAAATGAGTTCTGTTGCTTATTGAAGGATTTTTGTGAAAATCTCGCCTTGCTTTATTATAGTTTTTCTTGGCTAATTTACATTGATAACCATACCAGGGTTTATGATTGGTGTTTGTTGATTTGGTGAATTTATGCTTTTTAAATGTTTTCTTAGAACAATCAATATATGTCTTATTCAGTTTTGATATCACAGAGTCAATTGTTGCTTGGTTAAAGTTTGTCATTTCAGTGCTATTTAGCTCATACATTAGGGCAGCAATTGTGTCTTCTGGGAGATTGCTATTAAAAGTACTTTTAGTACTTTCATTCCAATTAATTTTATTACCAGATTTCCCTGTAGTTTGCGGAGTTGCTTTAAGTTGATTTTTAACTAACAATTCACATTCAAGCAAGCAATGGCCATCTGAAAACAATGAGTCTAACTCTTTAACTTGAAAGTTTCGGATTAACTCGAAACAGTCAATTGTAGAGAATAATATAGTCTAAAACAGACGTGTTGCGAAATGTCATATTTCCGCTTGTATTAGAACCAGAGCGACCATTTAATATAATCATGTTGTTATTTTTACAAAGATTAATCAACTGGTGGCCATGGTTATTCTTTTTACAGTCGAGGTTGTTTCTGGTTAATTGTATTCCTTTTTGCTTAATTCTTTCCTTTTGGTCTATATAGTTGGTCATATCTCCATCAAGATCAAAGTACTGAGATAGAAAATCGTCCTGGGACATATAATCTGGCAAGTTGCCTGTTTGTGCGTTGAAGTCTCCACACAACAACACATTGTCATATTGTATGCACATATCATTTACATCGTTACAGAAGATATCAAAGTTTTCATGACTATAAAAGTTAGATTGGGCTGGAGGAACATAGACTACCCCTATTACGATCGGATCAGTGCTAGTGGAGTTCGGGTTGCAGATGTTTATCCAAAATAAATAATCTGTTCTGGATTCAGTAATCTCAACTGATGTCATGAGTTTCTCTTTCATAAATGCCCCCAGACCACCAGACTTTCTTATGAATTTCTGCTTTCTGGGTACATTTATAAAATTATAGCCAGGTACATTCACCTGGTCGTATTGATCCATTTTCGTTTCGTTTACTAAGAATATGTCATATTTTTGAATAAGATTAATAAACTCAGGGTAGTTCGATCTTCTTTTCAGCCCACACACATTTAATGAACCAATAGTAACACTTTCATTGACTTGTTGGGTAAGGTTTTTCGAGTCATGGGGTTTTTGCTGTATTTTTTCACAACGATGCGCATTCCCCCCTTCGTTCTAATCTTCAACGTTACCTTTTGATTGCTGGCGATCTGGGGCTGGATTAGCACTGGTACTGTTTTGGTGTGTTTTTAGGCGAGTTTGGCGGGTTTCAAGGTCCTGCATGGCCTGGCTGTATGGGGATATTTCAATGTTTTCATCCCCAGAGTCTGAATCACTAGGGGCAAGTCCATTTTCGGTTTCCATATCTATTTCTGCTAAAACTTGGAATTTATTGGTTCTTAGGGGACAATATTCATTGTAAACAGGCTTTAATTTGGGGGGTGCCTTTTAGGGTTCTGGTTTTGTAGTATTCTCATGTTGTGTCTTGGATTGTTTGAGAAAGTTGTTCCACTCAGGAAACTCGTCCTGTACTACTTTTCCACGGACGACGAGTTTAGCAGGGAATGCTATTATCACTGATTTCGGTGGATTTCGGTCTTTTTCAGTTTTATATCGGGCCCATAGTCGTGATCTAGCTTCTGTTATTTCATTTGGGAAGTCTCTGTTGATACTCACATTAGATTTGGATTTCAGTTTATAAACATTTCTGAAGATCGTGGCTATATCGTCTTGTTTAAGGAAACAGACTATAATTGGTCTGTTTTTACCTTGCTGAGAGGCTTGATACGGGTTGCCTATTCGGTGCGCTCTCTGTACAATAATGTCGTCTGCTTCAGGAATGCACAGTTCGTTTTTCATGAATTGTTTAATTTTCATTGAGCAGTCCTCTTTTCCTGTTGTTTCAGGGATACCTCGGAATAGGAGATTAAGTCGACGTGCTCTGGCCTCAAGGTTTAAACTTTGATATTCAAGGACTGTTAGTCTGTTTTCAGCGCTTATATTGTTAGAAGTAAGCCTGCTCACACTCTCTTCCAAGTCGACAACCCTGGAGTTAAGGGTACCAATGGAGGTTAAAGATTGAAAAATTATGTTAAGTTTATTTTCTTCGGTCTGCGTCTTACATTCATCATATTCCATGATAGGGATAGAGGTTTCATAGATGGCTCTGTTCGAGGATGCAATAACTGCATCTTGTACAAGATGCAGGTTCGCCATGCTCGCACGAAGCCGTCGAAATAATTATAGATATGTATATATGTATATATGTATATAGACTGCTTGTACCACACATTGATAAGAATGAATGAATAAATGTACACAGACATTACCTTTATATATAGTGACATATAGGCCCATGGGGCCGGGTGTTTTTTCAACGAACTTTGTTAAATCTTTTATTATATGTTATACACATGTCACTTTAATAAAAAAATTACTTACTTACTTACTTACTTACTTATCACAACAATACATGTAGATGGTCAGTGCAAAATGGTGGGACTCTGCATATGCACAGGCACATCTGTGTCTTTACTGACCTAAGATGCATTATGAACCCAAAATTACTAGACACGACTCAATGATTGCAAATGTTCTAGTTTTATACATAAAACAGATTGTGTAATACTGTTAGACAAATTAAATGCATTTTAAAAGCAGAAGCTCGACAGGCATATCATTCCATTGATTATTCAGATAAGTACCACAGGTAAATGCATACTTGTGTTTATTTAATCAATAAAATGCATTAGAAAAGCAGAAGCTCGACTGACAATACATTCCCTTGATTATTCAGATAAGTGCCGCAGGGAAATGCATAGAAAGTGACTGTTTGTAGAAAAGGGTTTTCAAGTTACTCGAGACAAGATACATGTCGAATTGAAAGCTGTTTCAGCATGTATGTACGGAAGTTTTCTTTGTATTGATTGATTTGGGTTTAACGCCGTTTCAACAATTGTTCAGTCATATCACGGCGGCCAGTTCACCTACTCATTTGTTTCATAGCTTTTTCACATCAGCACTCCACACACAACAGTACGGACATCCAAAAGACGAACAGCCCATCGATGGAATACGAATGACGCTTGTCATACTGACTATTAAAAGAATGTTGGCCGAAATGGGGTTGAAACTCACAACCCCCTGGAGTGACAGTATCTACAAACTGAGCTACATAGGCTCGGGACTTTTTCTGTAACAATCGATATTTGACGCGTTTGCAGCAGATGATTGGAGAAGTAAACGTTGGAAAGCGGAAATGGTGTCTTCCCGATTGTTCCACATTTTGAAAATGCTATTTACCCTTAGTGCGGAGTGATAAAGAGCGGTAAGGGAAAGGTGAGAATACAGTCCTGTTTTTTTTGCCTATGCCATTATTTACCTATATTTTCACCTCCATTTGTTTGCCCAAACATGTAATCATATATTTATTAATGGTTTTTTCCGACGACAAAAAAAAATCCCACTTATAAATAATATTTAATAATCTTTAAATATGAAAACATTTAATTATTTGACGGCGGTTTCTTTACTGTTTGCACAAACATTCAATTATATTTAAGTAATTGAATTATTTGACTGCGGTATTTTCACCCTGAAATGCTTTTATTTCTAAACATAGAAAACTGTAAGTGCATTTATTGAATTGAAAATGTTGAGAAAAAGTATCATTCATTGTTTTTACATCATGCTGGAAACATGGCTAATGCTCAAGTCAAACTAGATTTTGTGACGAACAAGCACGGCCATACCGACGACCTACAACCCGGACAATTTCCCGGACAATTTCCATTTGGAAACAAACGTGGTGATGCAGAAGATACGTAAACTTTTTCGCGAGAGAAGCAAAAACAGACCAGTGCTTCTGCTGGAAGTGGAGTGGACAGATACATCAGCTGATGAGCATTTTCTGCTTATAGACGAGGGTGATGAAAACAGAATACTCGTGATCGCCACGCAGAAAAACCTGGAGCACCTATGCAACGCCAAGACAATCTACGCTGACGGTACCTTCTACACACTCGGGACTTTTCTACCTGTTATATACATGGCATTGTTTCATCGACGGACAGATGTATCCTCTCATGTTTACCTTCCTACCGGGAAAGTCAGAAGACACTTACCAGAGACTGTTTTATGCACTGACTAGATAATGTACCCGTTTTGGGCTCGAGTTGAAACCAGACATTCTTTTCATGGACCATGAACTCGCTCCAAGAAAAGCTGCTTAACGAGTCTTCCAGACGACGGACGTGAATGCTTGCTTCTTCCCCCACTCACAGTGTATCTGGGGGAAGGTACAGTCGACAGGTTTAACCAACGAAGCAGCAGTTTTACCACTTGTACTAGTCAACACAGTTGAAGATGTGTGGTTCGAAGCACTGAATGACATTGCTACTCTAGACCTTATAGCAGCCGTTCAAACCTTCACAGACTATGTAACTGAGTACAGGGCGACAAACATATTTGGAATTACTTCAACACCCAAGGTCCAATGACGACGAACTATTAAGAAGGCTGGCATAGCATGTTGAAGAAAGCTGTTCAGCATTCTGATCGGAACATATTTCCAATCCTTAGAACATTCCAGGACGTTGAACCCCTTTCCTGTATCAAGGTAGTTCAGTATGCTACAGGAAGTAAAAGAGCGACCAAGAGAAGGAAATACCAGAACATCGACACGCGACTAGCATCCCTAACGGAACGCCTGCGTGAAGGGTTCATTAGTGCAATTGAGTATGCTGACAGAGCTACATATTTTCATGTAAAAGTTTTATAAACGGAGTCGCAAACAATGGAATGAAAACATGTTAATTCTGTGAATAATATTCAAATACTTTTAAAAAGTGAAAAACGAGACAAGCTTGTTCGAAAATGATGTGTTCAACTGAATAGGGTATTTGTTATTTGAATGTTATCCATATATTATATACGATAGACAACTTTATCTTAAACGTACAATTACTAAGTTTTAATAAAAATATTATTTTCTAAATAAGTAAGATTTTTTCCTTATTCCTATATTATATAAAAGAGGACAAAACAGAGTTTATTTTCTGATGAAAAACAAAGAAAAGTTAAGAAAATTCGTAACATACTGTTTCATACATAAAAGTTACCAAGATAGTGACATTTTAAATGAACCGAACTGTGATATCTTCGCCCCGTGCAGAGATTAGTCAACACCTTACCTGTTTTTTTCCCCCGATGGTCCTACATAGATTTTTAGCCCTAAAAAGTGGGTCAATCGGGAATAAACCGGGAAAATATGTCCCAAACGAGCAGATGTCTTGTTTTCAAATAATATTTTCTACACTATGTTGAAATGAGGAATGAAAATAATCATGCAGATTCACTGTGTTTCAGTTGCAGCCTTAAGACGAAACTCAATGTGGAAATTAAGAAAAATGCCCACATTGAGCAACTTCTCCACCTTCTTCAATGATATTATTTCTAGTAACTTGTTATAACTACACTAGATTTTTTTTTTACAATTAGTCTGCTATTTTACTTCGTTAAAACAAAAGTGTTACATGTTTGTGGTATGCTTGGCAAATTGCCCTTTTTCCTGAATGAAATATATCTATCTATCAAAATTTAACAGATGGTACACTTTTTACCCAGCACCTTGTCAAAGCAGCCGATCACAACATTGCATATCACGTAAATGGTAAAACTAAGGCTACATTTAAGTACCAAAGGAACAACTACCAGTACTTGTTTCACTAGTTCTACTGATTATACTGTTACACAACGTCTCGGTGATGTAGTGGTAAGAATGTTCGCCAAGAGAGCGGGAGATCCACGGTCGAGTCATACCAAACCATCGATTTTGGATTGAATGATACAACCTCGGTGAGTGGAGATATTAATGATTTATTGATTGAGTATTTGGTATTTTACGTCGCTTTCAACAATTTTCCAGTTAAATCAAGATGTTTCCCGTGTTAGTTACCAGTACCACTGGTCAATTTATGCTGTAACCAGCAAGTCAGTCAGTCGTAATACTCACCCCACACTCCTCCTGAACGCCAATGGGGACAGCCATTAATACCCTTATACACTTAGGCCTATTTGGTCAGACACACGACCGGGTATCAAACTTTAGATCTCCGGTATATATATTATCTATACAACACAACCTCTACGGAACAGAATCATACGGAGGCAAGTGACTTCTGTTGATATACATGTAGGGAGATGTTGCTCTAGATATGAGCCGTTCCGCGAGAAAACCAACATTGTTGACTCTGCGTAAAATATCGACCCGGATCAGTCTAAGCATGCCGCGCAGTCTAACCCGAACAGTCACTTCTCACCTCCTGTGGATTTTCTGTTTCAGAAAACATTACTCTATACATCTATCCCCCTGAGACGGAATGTGTCGGCCCGGATAAGCCTGCGCAGGCCGATCTGTGTCGATACATTGTGCAGATACGATAATGTGGTTTTCTCGTGGAACAGCTGATATAATATACACTCGCAACTCAACAATTACTATTTGATAGTTAACACTCGGACCAATTTGCCTATAAGTCATTAAAATATTCATGTGTTTACTATATAATACATCTATGCATATGATATACAATTATAGTGTAGATCTAGGTCTATCGAACCTCATATGTTATAAGAGCCTTATGCATATGTGAAAAACACATATCCGTATATTTCCAAACCAACTATTGTACAATATAAGTAATTGCATATACTTTTGTTTTTCCTAATGTGTTCAAAACCTTTAAAACTTTAATTTATGTTTTAATTTGCCTCTCATCGACTACATTCTTCTTGCCTACACTTTTAGTTGATTTTCTGTATTCATAACCACAGGTGCCAGTCTCGTTTAAAATCTGAAAATAGCATTTGACTATAAATTGACAATATAATTATTGTTAATGTTGTTAAACAAATAGGGCGTATATTATTAAAACCCTTCTTGGTGGATATGGTTTCTCTTACGTGTTGAATTCACCATATACTTATGATGCTAAAACATGTGTACATGTACCTCTATTCATAAAGCATTATAGATTGTTTTAAACAAAGAAATTGTTTCTGATATGGAAACTATCAATGTTTTAAACAATCTATACTCTCATGTTAAGACTAGTTTTGGGTTAGTAAATTATCGAAACTTGGTTGAGAAAATTATCGAAATGTACTAATATGTAAAGGGTCGTGGAGGTGTCTAACGAGGCTCCGTATATCTGCACATAATCTACGTATAGAGGTTAGCAGGTATGGAAATAGTAGATTACAGAGACAAGACCGCCTATGTCAGTTATGTGATAAACGCGATATCGAGGACGAATTCTATTTCGTCCTCAAGTGAGAAATACGGAACAATACATTTATGAAGAAGTTTATTTTAAATATAAGTTTAAAAGGCAACATGACCCGTGAGAAAATACAATACATCAAATGTTACTACTGTAAAAACCAAATATGTACACATTGATTGACTTATTTCAGTCCAATAAAATACATCTGTTAATGAACCTATGCACATATATATCCACATCTCATAATAAAAGAAACGAACCCATGCAGACATACTAGTATACTTCTGCCACCACATAACCACTTAATTATCGCGTTGTATAACTATTTAGTCACTTAATTATCATGATAAATATCTGGTTTAACGCGTTAATTTTTATGATAACAGATACTTATGTCAACACAAAAAATTCTATGTTACTGCCCACTACTACCAACAGATACCTACATAATGCCATTTTATATATATAGTATGTGGTTAACGTGTTATGTTACTAGTAACTAAGCCTATATTGTGAAAAACATCCTTGAAATAGTTTTATAACACGAACATTACAATTGTGTTTAACAGTTAAGAGTTTGACTTGGTTCTGAAGAGACGTTTCCAAACAGACGTTGAACGGATAGGTTCAACACCATCTCAAAGTTTGAGTTGGTTCTGAAGAGACGTTTCCAAACAGACTCTGAACGGATAGGCTCAAAACCGTTCCAGACCCATACGCTGAGCAGATAGGTGCAGCACCGTTACAGACAGTTGAAACCACATACCCAAGACAGTTTGAGACGAGACCAAAAGGTTGATAATTCGTCAAAGATCAACAGAGGCCAGGTAGCCAGAAAACATTCTATATATCGTCCACATTGTACACAGTCTCAGTTAAGACATTGTCACTTGCGAAACAACTCGAAAAACGTCAACTAATCTCTTGACACAGTTTGTCCTGTTTTATTAATTGTGGGTAAATATTAACAAAGTCACGAGAGTGTTAGCGATTTAAAAAAGTGATAGAAGTCATAGCCATATGTACTAAAACCTTATTACAAAATGGTGAAAGGTCTTGTTCCTGAATTAAATCGTCATTAGTACCAATACAAGTTAGTGACACAACTCGCTGTTAGCAAAGGATATTCAAACTACGTAGCTATATTATATTTCTGTTATACCGTCTGTTATCTATGAATCGAATTATTTACCAAAATTAAAAATCATGAATCGGTCTCTTCCTTCCAGTCAATCTTAAATTCAAATAAACCTCCGCATATTAAATTATATTTTTATGGTAAAGGATAACTTCAGATTTATCATACACGACTAAAACACATTTTAGTTTACTCAAACAACACCTATATTTAATCAAAGCACTGAAAGTACTGGTTGGACGGTTGTGTTGGTATTCGTAAATTAACGTCAGACAGGCGGTTGCATGAGTATGTAGTATGTACACAATAATTCACTGGAACAATTCAATGAAAACATTGTTAACGATCTCAAGTCACATATAACGCCCAATTGCCATGTAATTTGGTCAGAGGGTTTGTGTGGATCACCTGAGATTAAAGTACGTCAACGGATCAGTCTCAAGGAAAACCTTATTCATACTATAGAAGTCACAGTTTATAGCAAACAATGTAAGTTCGTCTAAGTAGTTGTTTGGCTTGTCAAGACCAAACATAATGTGTGTGCTTAAGGTTGAATTTCATTCATCTTTGATATAAGGCCATATCGCCATTCTTGTTTAATCTTAAAATCGAATATGCAAACTTTCACTATTCCTTTTCTAGACTTATGCTTGCGCATCTATACCTGAAGTAATCACCACAACCTTCTTGTTTTAATCAATCGATTTTGATCAAATCGTATAAAAAGATCTCCTTAGTGTTATATTTCAGCTCATCTGAGCTCAAAGTGCGGGTTGAGCTCGTGTGATCACTCAACGTCTGGCATCGTCAGTCACTTAACATTTTCCTACAAACAACTTCTCCTCCGAAACCATCGAAACAAATTCAAAACATTTCACATCAATGTTCCTCTTTCAATGGTGTTCAATGAATTAAACTCCATGTAGATATTTAGTTGCTGCGTCATGAAAAGGGGGGAAATGACCTGAAATTTAAAAAGCTGCTTGTTCGAAAGTACTAGGCCGATGCTTTCCTTGAGTAGCTACCTGCCAAGATCGTTCAAATTATACCGATCACTTGAAAAACACTGCTGTAAGGTGTCAGAGCTTGTTTACCTTACATGTGTACAGTAAAATCTTCAAAAATCTTCTACACCTAATGTATAGGTCTGATTTGCTGATACTGAAGGTTCTGCCTAGGCTGATACTAAAGGTTCTGCCTAGGCTGATACTGAAGGCTCTTGCAGAATGATACTGATACTGAAAGATCTAGCAATGCTGATATTAAAGGTTCTGGCCAGGCTGATACTAAAGGCACCAATCCGAATGACATTGAAGGCTCTGACCAGGCTGATACTGAAGGCTCTTGCCTTTCTTTATGAATACCAACATAACCGTCTCACCAGTACTTTCAGTTCTTTGATTACATCATTTATTTGGCGTGAAAATTACTCCGCGTAGATGTTTTCAAGCTATCTTAACTTGTTTTGGTTGTCTAATGGCCAAAAACATGCATCAAAAGTGAAGTTCTGTCATTTCTTAAAAAAGAAATACACACAGGGACAACTCAAGATACTTTGCAAACAATCAATAAATCAAATGTTTAAGTAGAATTTACAAGTGTTCAATATACATACATATCAGGAAACCTTAACAATACAATATAATACAATACAATATATCTTATTGCATAAAAACTTCAAGTTTTATAGCAAGTTAAACCAACTGAAGAGCCCCACGTATGACCGTACATACAGTACAGCTCAAGCAGAAAACGCATTTTCCGCGAACTCACGATGGACAAATATTTGTGGTCGCGGAAGATCGGCGCAATTAAATACTCTGTCATCACCGCAATGTGTTGATACAGAGTAGAATTGATTTTAGTTATGTATTGCACTTTATTATGTAAGAACTTGTCGTGAAGCACTGGTAGTTATATTAGTTTAACAAAGTATCGGTTTAAAATGTGGTTTGTCAGCGTGCTAATCCAAACACATAAACCACAATATGCCTGACATGACTTTTCCTGGCACTTGTGTTCAGTTTTGTAATAACGTCAACGGATTAAAGAGTAAAACATGCCAATTAATGAGGCCCCGTAATCTCTTTCAACTAAGATAATTAGTTTTCTGTTGTTTAATTAAATCCGGGATTAATATGGGTTTTGTTGTTGTAATTCAGTCGACTTTGAAACAGGTTTCAAAGAAATAATATATAGGCGATTAAGAATTAACATGAATTAGTAATTGTGGTGATTGACAATGGAATTACGTCGTTTATTAGTGAGATTTAAAGAAAGCTACACATTTTTCAGGCAGAATTAACAGTCAAAGTTGTCTTGACAGTATTATTATCACGTATTGTATTGTTAGCAGAATACATCGAGTTTAGGTGTATTGTATTGACGAATTTAATAAATTGAGTTGTTACGCATACATATGCTGTTTTATCGTTAGCACTGATTTATAATCAGTGTCCTCTTCAACAACATTTATTCGTACTGTAATGAAATAAAAATTAAAAATTAAAAACCTTCCAGCAAAAAAGGCGAGAAAAAGCTTATCGCAAATGCGTGATTATCCGTTTCATTAATACCTGGGGATATCTTGTTGCCTCCGCGGTGGTAACTAAAATCGAATATCGCAGTCCGCCTATCTTGATGGACCAAAACAATTGTACGCGTTGAAAATTGTTCGCGGTGGCTCGAGGACGATGCGTTTTCCGCGTGAGCTGTACTGTATTTAACCCAGAATTATTCTCATATTTATATATATACACACACAATGAAAACAATATATGTCTACTAGTCTTTAGAAACTTCAATTTAAAATGTTATTTGCATAATAAAAGTATTTTGCTAAATTGTTAATTACGATTTCTGAAGATGATGTCATCAGATTTATATTTTTTTGTTTATTTGGCCATATATAGTAAATCTCTTTTAATATATGTCAAGCTCAGTCCGGACTATTTCGAACAAATTAGCAAAGAAATGGTATTTATTTTCTACTAGTCCCAAATTTTAATTTTCACACATTCGTTCATTTCTCGGGATGTTGTGATGACGTCCACTTTCAAATTTAAATTATGATCGAAGTCTAGTTAAAGCGATTCTAAATTTGAATACGTTAATCACGTCAATCATATATTTTTCTAGATTAAAAGAGTTTAACCAAAATATTTGAATAATCTTGATAGAGTGTAACAGCAGGTGCATTTTTATGAACAAGTAGTTTAATTCTTTGTAAATACATATAAGGAAAATTAAATCTGTCTGGCAGCTCTATTTTATTTGCTCAAATATCAGAATAATTGAACAATCTTTCAATAAGATTTTATTTGTTTTATCGCTATATATACACTCATATAAGGTAAAGAAGCTTTCTCCCTGGTGGCCATGATTCTCAACTGGTTGAAATAATTTCATCTTGGTAGAGGGTCACCCAATGAACTGAACCATATTGTAAACAGATTGAGCAAGTACTTTTTTTACAAGAATATACATAGTAAGTAAAGACAATAATCAACGGAGGATGTTTGATCACAGAAGCTCACCCTGGACGTTGTGCTCCGGTCAGCTCAAAAATATTGATTGTTCTGAAAACATTGTATTTCACATGTATAATAACCCATTAAACCTTTTTGCAGTTTACAACTTTCTATTATCTTTTTTTTTCGAATTTGTTTATGCCCATTTTCGAAATTGCAGTTTTATGTTGACAGAGTACCTGTATATTTTAATGTATGTGTTCAAAGTAATCTGCTGTTATTTTGCCATATGTGTAAAGGGTTTTAAAAAAGCATGCAAGATGTACAATACAAACACATAACTCATGCAAGTATGGTTTTGTTTGGTCCAAATGTAATTAAAGCAAGCTGTAAGTTATAAATATGCATTGTAAGCAATATAAAAAAAAACAAGAGGGCCAGTATGGCCATAAATTGATCACCTCAGTGATATTATAGTAGCAAATATCAGATTTTTTTTTATTAGGAGTGCGCTTTGTTAATGACATAGTCTTGTCACTATTATCATTAAAAGCCATTTTAATAAGGCATTATATCTTTAAACAATTTGATAAATGACCACCAAAGGTACATTCCTGTTAAGTTTGGATAATCTCGCTCAAATAGTTTAGGAAAAGATTTCATTTGAAGCAAAAAGATCATTTACCCCTTATGAATCCGCCTAATGGCTATAATTTTCCCTTTTCTGATGTCGCATTGCTTCGCCAAATTATCTTGGAATCGGACAGGTCGATGTTGGAAGAGAAGAGTGTTAAAGTTTGGGCATTATTCTCCGTTTCAGATAACGCAGCAACCAATGTTCGACACAGAGTGTATGGCTTTGAACAATTTAGAAAGAGGACCAACAAAGGAACACCCCTATGGAATTGAAGGAGTTGTCATTTGAAGCTCAAAGTAATCCAGTGTCCACATTCGTATAGTTTAACCGCGAGGTAGTAATCATCCCCTACACTACCAAACGCACACGAAGGCTAATGTTTACATCTTTGTTTTTTTTAAAACTCAAGATTGATCCCCCAAGAAAAACCAGGTTCGATATTTCTCAAATCTTTGTTTTTTTAAATCTCAAGATTGATCCCCCAAGAAAAACCAGGTTCGATATTTCTCAAATCTTGGTTTTTTGAAAACTGAAGATTGATCCCCCAAGAAAAACCAGGTTCGATATTTCTCAAATCTTTGTTTTTTGAAAATTCAAGATTGATCCCCCAAGAAAAACTAGGTTCGATATTTCTCAAATCTAAGTATGAATCTGGTACCAAATGAGCACTGACATAATGTTTTTCATTAATGATTGCCGACGCAATTTTTGAAAATCCCTATACATATGTATATATATGGTCGAACGGTCAGTTCAACGAGTTTGCTGTGGTTGCTGTAGTTTCTCTGGAAACAGGTTGGTCGTCTCAGGTAAAACCAGAAAGGGTAAAAGTTTAGTCGATTTTAAACATATCAGCTGTGTAAATTGTTACTTTAGGGATGTAGTGTCTGCTATTACACAGCATGATTAAAATTACTTGTAAATTAAAGGCTCTTGTTCTTAAAGTCCACGAAATAACGGATTACTTGATTAGCCATTGTTGTTTTTGATTCTTTTAATAAGAGTTCGTAGGATCGCTTTATTTAATGTGAGATACGTATAAATGCATATTACTAGTTTATTTATTTTGTTATTATCTCGAATGTAATTATGTATGTAACCGGGTTGAATTATTTATGTATTAGGTTTTTCATGGATTAGGTTTGCCTGACTAGTTTCTAGTCACATGACAATTGTTGCAACTTGGGTCATGTGACCACAGTTCAGAAAATCATGCAAGCTAGATGAGTTGATTGAAGGAAGGAAAATATAATTTGATTGAACGCATATTATTGTAGAGGGTTCGTATTTGTTGATTTGAGAATTACTTATTTCTTTGTGGTTTTGACAATACTTGAAGTTTGATATGTGTGTCAGAAGACTTTCTGATTTTGAATTAGCATTGTGTTTTATGGGTTTTCGCGGTTTTCAAAGTAGCGGCAGTATCGGTTCTTTACTTCTCTATTCAAAACTAATATATCTCTTTAAATAATCAATCACATTCTTGACCATTTTCAACTTTCTAATTCACAGCATTAAAACACAGAGGGAAGAAGAGTGGGATTGATAGAAGGCTGAATGTTCAGTTCCATAAATTGGTAAGGATGTAACCATGTTAATCAATGTGATGTTTGTCTTTTGTAATCGTGATATGTACATTGTATGTTTCGCTATGTTATGTTATATTATTGATTAAGTCGAGGATGTTATGTCATTGTGTACGTATGATGTATAAATCGTGTTTTATATATGTATATGTATTTGAACAATGTCTTAGTATGTTTTTATGTAATTTCAGGACAGGCTTATCTGCCCACCTGTATATAACTATATAATAAATATAAAGAACCAGTTAAACGTCTTCCCTATACTATTATTCCCGGAATCGAATGAGACCCACGACCCTCAGGTTACAAATGGAGCCCAATAAGCAGATGGAATAACTAGGGAAGGATAACTGACGAATGAGGACAGAATAACAGACGAATGAGGACATTCGTTTTCCGTGGAAGGGAGAGATAGATTCTAGCCGGCCCGTGAAGGTAGAGATATATTTAGGCCAAAGAGCGAAGAAGTGGACGGATCTAAGAGACATAGATGTAGATTTTCGGTCGACGCTGGATTGTGCAGTATAGAAACAATTGGAATCAGTGAATTACCGTGACAGTGGACTTATGTATTATAAGAGTGACCGTGGACATATTTTGATGAAAGTGTCATTGGACTTGTATACAACTCGAGGATAACGTTAGACTATAGTTTATTTTCAACTGATTTGTGAGTACCAAATTTTGTTCTTGAAATATATAGAAAATGCAATGATTCTTTGTATAATATTGAAATTGACCAAATAACTGCCATTTCTTTGATAGCAAGGCAATTATTTATCCCTCTTATTAGTGAAATACTGGTCTCTAAACAAGAAAGTCTGCAAGTTCTTATTTCAAAGAGTTGGTCAAATAAAATATCATGTAATATGTAATACAGGTCAGAGAGCTGTTATAATTGTAAGTGAGAAAGTGACACAATTCACAGAGCACTGCATGCATTATAGCATATAACTTATTGGTGAAGGCATCTAATTGACTCTTTTTGAGAGATGACATTTTGTATAACAAATAATTAACAGTCCGGTTGAAATGTTGCTACTGTGAAAGTGTCCAATTTTCAGAAAAGCTATCAGTATTCTGGTTTATAAGTGGTGGAATTCATTCATAGAATTTACAGTTTACTGCTATTCTCTAGCCATCTCATTATATTACTGTTTTTTCATATTTTGGTTACAGTTTGAGGGTTCATTCTGTAAAGCAGCAGAAATAGATTGACATTCAAAAAAAGAAACAATTGTTTATTCATCAAGATTAGATTGCTTGTTATAGCCATTTTTTGTAAAATGGACTAGCCCACTGGTGATTGATAGATTTTCCCGCCTAGTTTCATGAGTTTGATTGGATATTCATTTCCCTCAATATGACATCATATCTCAGGTGACCATTGATTAATGTTATTGATTGGTTTGTATTTAGGTTGACCTTTGACCACTTATTGACATAATTATGACAACCATATTTGGACAGATACTATTTATTTTCTTAAACAGGTACAGATAGAATCTATTTATAGATTCCAGGTAGAAAAAAAACCAATATATAGCATAGATGTACAGTAGTGATAGTGTTTATAGATCAGTACAGTAGTGGTAATGTTTATCAAAACAATAAGGCTTAGCACTAAAAACAAACATTAATCTAGAGAACATGGAGTTGAATTTAATTTAATTTCTACTTCACTAATGTAATAAAATACATTGGGAGAAAACAGCTTGGGTTAATTTAGCTTGCACACATTAATGCTCAACATATGTGATCATAGCTACAAATACGTTCGAGATATTTTTGAGAAATTCAGTAAATTGGATACCACTTTTATGAATTAGAACTGAATGAGAAGATAGGTTTCAGTGCAAAGGGAAAAAAGGGTTGCAGGGCAAAGGAAAAATAGGTTGTACTTAAATGAAATGTCAGTGCAACAGTGAATTATTTCATAATTAAAGTAGGATATGAAAGTATGTCAAAGAGGAATTAGGATTTCCAAAATGAAAATTTGAAAGTGAAAGAAAGACACTGAAAATGGGCTAATGAAAGTAGAAATAGAACATTGAAAGGAAAGAAGGACAATAACAGAGCAAATAGTGAACAGAATCAGAACCCACGACCCTCAGGTTACATGTATATATATATATATTGATGTTACATAATGTTGTAGTTTGGATAAATTTATACAAACCTCTTAAAGATACATTTTCATATTCAAATATGTGTGTGCTATATTTGTTTGTTATCGTATGTGTAATTCATGTTAAAAAGAAGCATGTGTAAATAAAATTAACAGGTGATAAGTGATTGTGTCTATTGTATATATTCCATTACGGAGCCGGTGCAGTTTCCATTATATATGTGTGTGTGTTTGTGCATTTTCAAAGATTATAATGTGCATTATAAGTACGTTTATATCTTTTTTTCTGAAGAAGCCGTCTCACATATATAGAAGTTAAACTAATTTGAATATGACCCCGTGCATGCTAAAAGTTACAACTTTGTATTTATGAAAAGTTGAGGTCTAGATTAGCCGTCTCATCATAATTAACACACGTTGATTAAAGCTTCTAACAATTGTGTGTAAGAGTTATGTGAACAATCTAGATATTCATCGAAATTTGAAGAAGTATAGTTTGTTCTGGATCCTCACTGTTCTCAAAAGCTAACGTGTACCTTTACGGACGGACGGGGACATATAGAAACATGACGATTCAACATGAGACATATATGGAAATTGCATATCAGAATCGGCACATATACAGAACTTAAGTTAAAGGCGTATCCTCTGAATTTTTCCAATGGACAGAATTTTCTTAAATTTTGTCCAGAGCTTCCTTACTCAAAGACTAACTCAAAACAACATTCAAAACAATGGGTCGCGGTTCTACTTTTTTTGCTATGCACTCTTTTAAAACCCATATATGTGCTCAGTTTAAGGAAATATAACGGAATGTAGAGAAACAACACTATTTCATACCAGTGAACACAAACACATACATTTATATATCAACATGTTTTTATTTCATATTACAGGAATCAATCATGTGTCAACTTCATCAATATTGACCAATTTTTAAAAAAATTATATTTTAACACTTTATATTCAATAATTCAAGATGGCCGCCATGATAAAATTTGTATAAAATTGAACACGGGTACAATACAAAAGTTGGAATTTAAAAAATTGTAGTGGACAGATTTTTTTAATACTTTTCATATGAACACCTTATTATAAGGGTTGTTGAATGAAACATAAAAATCTATAGGTCGCGGTGCTAATTACAGAGATATTTCCTATTAAATTATCTCCCTTTATGATTTTTTTTCATAAAATTAGCCCAGGAAAAATACAATTTTGAATTAAATATCTCTTAGGACAGTATTTTTTTGATAAATTTGTAATATAAATAACTGGTTATAAGGGTTCTTGAATGAAGCTTAAAACAATGGTTGCAGTGCTTACTAGTTGAGTTTTACATTGGATTATCTCCCTTTATGATTTGTTGTTAATAATAGCCCAACAAAAAATCATTTAAAAATTAAAGGCTTTTTAGTGGACATATTTTTTCAATATTTCTCATATCAATAAACTTGTTAAATGGGTTGTTGAATTAAACAAAACAAAACACTGTTTGCTATGTTCATTCGCTAAATTTCACATTGAATTATCTCCCTTTAAGAATATTTTTTTTAGGAAAAATTACAAATTTGAAAATCTTCTAGTCTATACATATCTTCAATAACTCTCACTGTTTCACATGAATTATGTTGAAATACACACATTCATTTCAACTTATTTTGACGCCTCTGCAGCAGACAGACTTTGAAAACATTGTGACAAAAGAAGAAATTATAGCATTCAATCATTGTATGTGGGAAAAGGTTAAGCAAATAAACCACTAGTTGCTGTACATATTACCAGGAACAATTTTACTGATGTATTTCACATTGGTTAAATAACAAAAATAAAAAGTACCTCTTTAGGAAAAGAAGGCAACAGGTCAATACGAAATCCTTAATGACCCCCTTTCCCACATACAAGCCTGCAGCAGAAATTCAGACAAAAAAATGGAAAGTCTATGTTAATGAAAGTAGCATAGAAGAAAAGAGTTGAAAACATTGTTGCAAACATATTGCCCACTATGAGCAAGTTATCCCTTTGTGACAACGTGCTTATAAGTCATCAAGTGCAAATGCCTCAAAATGCTCTGCAAGTGGGAAAGGGGTATTGCATTTCTGCAAAAAAGAGATTTTGTATAATTTGTTACAAGCATACCTAAATAAAAGCTGTGTTCAATGAAGTAAAAAAACTATTGGTTTTCTTCATTATAACATACAAATTACATTTAAGATTCTATCAGTGTTGTTAAGTGAAAACATAACCCACTAAACTGTCAAACATACAAGGTTACTACAGCAGAAGACTATACAAACATATCTAGACAAAAATATATCTAAGTATAACCTATGATGTGGCATCTGATCTTTTTCAAATCAAAAAATCTTATGTCATGCTCTACATTGGTGGTTATCAACTATATTGTGAGGTTATCAGTTCTAGACACAGAGAAAGTATGAATTTATCAACCTTTCATTAATTTTCTTTTTTTTAAATATAACTTTTGGGGAGATTAGCTAGATATTACCATTACTCATAATAATAAAGTGAGTGTCTAAAACACTGACAAATTGAGTAGACCAAGATAAGAAGACAATATTACTCTAAGCTGGGTATGCACAGTGTACTCTTAAACATTTTTCAGGTCATACTCCTAGTGTCAACATATTTCAAAATTCAAACATCAACTTTCAACAACAAATAATATGGTTTCTGTTTATGATTGGGGTTTCATGCCATTTCAACAGTATTTCGTTTATATCCCAGCAACAGTTTGCTTATACATAATACAATTTCATTAGTTAGGCTATGAAAACGTGCCTTGCCTACAGGCAATCTACCATGACCTGCTGTCGGCAAGAATCAAAACTGCCTTTTTAAAGCAGCATAGCAGCAGTTCTAGTTATTCGCTCATGCGAGCAATCAGAACTGCTGCAGGGCTGTTTCCTTGATGCGGTATTTTCATTTGTTAACTTTTCATAATAAACACATCAGAGAAATTAATTACATACCAATGCATGACTGATTGTATCATATATCCATTGACCATTTTAAAACATCAATAACTTTCTACAATAAACAGCAGTCTGGGCATGCATATGTTCTGATCAATCAGATCAAGTTGCACAGAGGTGTAGGTTGGTCTGAATCTATGCTAGTCACAAAGACCTTCAGTCTAGTTCTCACAGAATGATACTCAAATATGCTATTGAAACTGTTTCATGTTGTGCATGTAGAAATACAGCAAACAGTGTCTGTACACATATCCATTGGCAAAAAATGAACTCAGATTAATGAAACATGCAGGTTCACAACATAGGAACAAATTACAGTTTTATGTTATTCAAAATGAACATTTCTCCTGCAAAGTTACTCACAATGTTTATCTGTAGAGCATTACAAGAATGGGTGAATATCATGTAAACAAAAAAATATCTTGGGAAACTTTGTTCAACAAAAAGTATTATGAGCAAGATGTCAAAGTTCATACATCAACCTTAAAATAAACATACAATAATTATATTTATAATTGAGATTTACACCATTTCAACAGTATAAATTTCAGTTATATCCCAGCGCATTTCACTTTACAAATCAGTACTAGCAGGGTCACATAGATACTAGGTTAAGAAAATGTGCCTAGCCCACATGCACTCAACCATGATCTGCTGTGAGCGGGTAAAAAGGCGGACACACATAGTTTTACCAGATAATAGGCATGTTAACCCTTTCCCACATACAACAAATCAACAGCAGACAACTTTGATAACATTTGGGTAAAAAACATAGAAAGTCTCTATAAATGTAGGTATGCTTTATACTGAAAACAGTTGAAAACATTGTGACAAAACTAAAAAGAAGAAATTACTCAATTTGAACAATTTCTCCTTTTATCACAATGTTTAAGTCGACTGCTGCAGAAGCAATTTAGCATAAGAAAACGTCTCAGGTCTGTATGTGAGTAACAGTGCTCTGTGAAAACCACCCTGATCTTACAGCAGACTCATGATAGTCAAACGAAGGGAAACAATTGGAATAGTTTGATAGGCTCTGCTTTCCAAATGAGTTTGGGACAGTTAGATTTAAAGATCTAGCAAGCGCATATGAATCACACTTATTCTGCATTACAGCCTTACTAAATCACTTTTGAAAATACTTCTTGACTTGAGTAGTTAAAGAGTTTTTGTCAGTAAATTGTACAACTGGTTTCCTTCATGTTTTTCTTGTCTTGTGGTTTATGTCTGACCATCTGTTTACAAAATGGGAAACTGTTTCTTGAACTTTCACAATGGTTGATGCATCGTCATCCATAATTACGACATAGACATTCATATACCTATTATCTTTGTCGAGCACAAGACAGCGCGCCACACCCGGTTCCAAGGATTTAGAACTATCAAAAGTATCATGCCAGTTTCTTCAACACTGATGGATGGGCATTGATTCACCTTTACTTTCATGAAAGCTACATTGTTTATAGTCTTGAGATCTAAGTCAAAATGCAACCCATTTTCCCGACTTGCTCCCCACTATAGTGGCAGCCACTCTATATAGCTCCATGCGATCCACCCTTCTGTGAACCCATGTCATATTTGAATTGAATATATGGAGTCTTGTCTACAGTACTGAAAAATAAAACAAAGAGGTTGATAAATACCTGGCTTTGATATAATGTTAACTAAATCATATTGCAATCTACTTAAGACATATAAACACATGTGTAATAATTTATGACTATGATAGAATATTTTGTGTGTATGTTTTATTTCTAAAGTGTTATTTCATAACCCAAATTGGGGACCCATTCACAATCAAAAGACACCTATTTTTTTCACAAAAGTAGGCCTAAATTTCATAAAAGCTGACTTTCATCACATTTTACATGTCACTATTTTCGTAATTGAAAGGGCCCTGGTCACAAAACAGCATAAAAAACACACTGATTTCTACAGGCTACATTGACAATAAGTGAGCTTTGTTTTAATGGGGTATTATGCCGTTTTCAACATTATTTCAGTTATATCAGGGACATAGATAATATCTTATCTATGTCCCTGGTTATATCACAGCGACAGTTTACTTATTCATGAATCCTTGGTAAAATTCCTTGAAATTTAACTAAAATTTAAATGTGTTCAATTTGATAATACATCAAGATAAAAATCAGATAAATGACTGTCAGACGAAACCCCCACCGGGCCCACCCCCTTCAATTTTTGTAAACTCAGAAAAATAATAACATCATAGAAAATTATAATTAAATTTTTAATAGTTAGTAAGTTACCTAAAGTAAAGTTGCCCCTTGCTTGGCTGGTGTCGTTTGGTTGTTTCGACAGTATTCACAGTTCCACATACTATCACGAGCCGTAGCCATGTCTGGTTTCAGAAGAAATATTACTTTAGATAGTGTTATTTCACTCAGTCTTCACAAACAGGCTGATCTTCCAAGTAAACGAGTTCTAGTCTACAATTCTCCTCCCCGGCATGTTTTCCGCTTAGTTTGCGGCGAATCCGATACCGATTATCCATTATCGATGTAAGTTTCCGTCAATCTTTTGAAAAGATTGCGATTGCTTTCGCTTTCTGCACGTTTAAAAGATAACAATCTGCCATTCTTTAGCCTAGCTAGCGCGGACATAATGATTTTACACCGAATTTACACCTTGTTATGCTTGTTGATATCGTGTTCCGGATATTGACAGTTTCACAATTTAATTGAGCGCAATGAGCATTAAAGAGCAAAGCACTAAAATGAATCGGAATGGACATGCGCAAAAAAGATGCGCAGCAACACACCGTTTTTTTTACAATTTCTCAAATAATTATTTGACCCTCTAAATATATGTTGTGATTCAGTTGTAAAATAAGGTAAGAATATGCAATAAACTATGTTTTGTTTTTAAAAACGTTGATCCCAAATACAGTTCCTTTTAATAGTTTACCTTTTCCCACATGCAACAAATATACAACAGACGACTTAATAAACAGTAATGCAAACATATGAAAACTCTCTATGAATAAAGTTAAATAATTTGATATAATTGAAAATATTGTGACAAATGAGGACATTAACCATCATGTTTTCAAATGTCTTCTGCTGCAGATGCATTTAAATGCGCCTGAAGTGTGAAAATAGGTTAAAGTAACCTGCAGTGAATTACACGTTTTTGTATTTCCCCAGTTCAGCCGGATTAATATGTGGCAGCACCTTGAGCAGATCACGAATTCCTTCTTCAACAGAAATCGTAGACTGATATCCTAATATTCTAATCTTGGTGTATGACACTTCGTAATCCCGCTTGTCCTTATCAACACCAGACTCTGATTCTGTTATGATGCAGCCTTCTACAAACTTTTGAATGGTCCGGGCAACCTGTGATTTTGTCATATTCATCTTCTCATCACCGACATTGTACGCTTGGCCTTTCATCTTGTCTGCGTTTTCGAGAGCAAAGATGAATGCGTTTGCAGCATCTTTAACGTGTAGAAAGGTCCTTCTGAAACTGCCTTCGTATAATTCAAACTTCTTAACGGTAAGTGCTTTGAATGTCAGATCATTGATCAGTAGGTCGAGACGCAATCTTGGAGACAGACCGAATACCGTTGCCAAGCGAAGTGCAACACCGTCATGAGCGAGGACGGCGGATTCTCCTTCCGCCTTACTGCTACCATATAAGGTCAAAGGGCTTATGTCAGTTTCTTCTGAACAAACACCATCAACGGCACCATAACAAGATCCAGTGCTGGCGTACACTAAGATCTGTTCGGGTGTTTTGAGTTCTGCAACATTTTTGGTCGCAATAATATTTGTTGCGATCGCTTGTTCAGGGTCTTTGTCACACGCGGGATACCCTACGATAGCTGCTAGATGAACGATTGCGTCCTTGTTTTGCATTTCCTGTACAAGGTGCTCTCTGTCTCTGACGTCACCGCGGACAATATGTAGATTTGGATGGTGGGCAAAAGGCAGCAGGGAGTTAATACCCCATTTAAAGATGTCGTAGATTGTGACATGATGGCCTTTTTCGAGTAACATAGGTGTCATCGTCGAACCAAGATATCCAGCACCTCCTGTCACTAGAATCTTCATGATTGGATATACTTCTTGGTCTGAAAAAGAACGGAATACATTGTGGGTTTTTTCCATTTCATTTGAGCCGTTAAAAGTGATGTCGGGTCGTTGTTCTTTTATGAACAAAGACGACGGCATTAGAACATCCTCTCCGGAATGTCCAATGTCCATCGTAATTATATTCTCAAAATGGATTTACAGATGTAAACATGTAACAGACTGTTCACTGTCCATAGTAATTATAATATAAAAAGGGATATTCAGATGTTACTAACGATACGCATATATACGTTCCTGTTTTACTTTTGAGAGAGGAGTTCTTTTAGTAAATATATAAATAAGTACATGAAACATAACACATTTTACATCTATAAAAACTAACGTTTTGCATAATATGTATACATCAAAATATCTAAACAATTGTTTCGGTACTTTATTAGATCATTAATTTTAAATGAAGTATGCATTGTCCTGTATGTTATAAATTAAAGATAATATAAATGTAAATGCTTCGAAAATGTTACGGGTGCAATTGTTTAAAAACACTAAAATATGATACATTTGAAAATAAATTTAAGTTTTCAATGTTTTAAGTTTATGCTTGATTAACCTCGTATTTCTATTAATTTCATCATATATACGATACTAACTCGTTCCTGATTAGACATGCAGCAGACGTACATGCTAAAGTATTATATTTTATATGTCGCACCTGAAGGGTCTACGATATATGATGATAATACCGGTACAAATGGTATCGAAATATTTGAAGATAAATTATTAGAGGTTGTAAAAAAATATCCAGATTCTAGGTTGTTAATTGCAGGATATCCTAATGCACGATGTGGTGAAATACAGGACATATCTGAAAGTGATAATGTTGATTTCATCTTTGACGATGCTGTACTGTATGAAAAGGATGACTTTAATTTGTATAGGTAATCTAAAGATAAAACAAATAATGCATTTGGTTTATCACTCATAGAATAATGTAAAAATTATGGTATACATATTATTAATGGTAGATCTCAAAATGACTTACATGGAGAAATTACATGTACGGCAAAAAAAGGGTCTAGTATTGTAGATTATTTTATTGCTTCAAGTAAACTGTTCCCTCTTATTTCGTACTTTGAAATTGGTGATAGACCAGAGTCTGTGCATTTTCCATTACAGTGTAGAATAACATTACCTGTTAATGTGGAAGTAAAGTCTGTAAATGATGAGTATATTTCTGATAAAACTATTAGAAAATTCAAATGGAAGAATTTTTTCTTCAAGTTTTCATGATATGTTAGTTGATATTGAAAGTAATATCAAACATTCTGTGATAGAACTGGAATGAAAATCAATGTAAAAAAGACAAAAGTAATTGTTTTCAGAAATGGAGGTACACTTAGAAAAACAGAAAGGTGGTATTATAACGATATCTTGCTAGAAACAGTATCTATGTATAAATATATGGGCTTATATATCACGCCAAGATTGATCTGGTCATTCGCAAAAACATGTTTAGCATCACAAGCTAAAAAAGCAATTATATCTATGATCAAATTACAAAATAGTGTTGGTTACCTTGAAATGAACGAATCATTTAAACTATTTGACACCATAGTTAAGCCAATCTTAATTCATGCATCGGAAATATGGAGATATGAATATTCAAAAACAATTGAAACAGTACATGAACAATTCTGTAGGAAATATTTAAAACTCCCAACTAATGTAGCTCGCATGTTTGTAAGAGGAGAATGCGGTAGATATCCATTATATGTCGATTTTCACTGTAATTGCATTAGATATTGGTTAAAATTAGTTAAGATGAATTCATTAAGATATCCATATCAGTGTTATAATATGTTAAGGCAGTTGGATGAAGTTGGACGCATTACATGGGCCACACAAGTTAAAAATCTTCTATTCAAATATGGTTTCGGGTATGCATGGTTAAATAACGGCGTTGGTGATGATAAATTGTTTATTCATATGTTCAAACAAAGATTAATTGATTGCTCTAAACAGGAATGGGATGAGAGCGTGAACGAGTCTGGAAAGGGTCGTTTCTATAGACATATTATGCCCGAATTGAAAGCTGCAAAATACTTGTACTATAATTTACCATTCAAGCTCAAAATTTCACTTTCAAGATTTAGATGCTCTGCTCATAACTTAATGGTAGAAACTGGTAGACATAACAACATACCATATAAACATAGACTATGTCCTATTTGTAATACTCAAATCATAGAAGATGAATATCATTTTGTCATGATATGCCCGTTATACAGTGACTTAAGAAAGCAATATATTACACAGCTAAATAACTCTACATCCACATATCAATTATGCTATCAGCTTTTTAACAGCGATGAAGCGACAGTCTTAAAATTATCAAAGTGTATATACTTCGCAATCAAAATTAGATCGAACAACATTAAAAGGTTAAATGAGCAAGTATAGTTTAAATTGTATAAAATGTATTTGTATACATATATTGTATAATATGTTCTTTGATATGCATTATGATGGTGTATATCGGATGACATAAAAAGTTGTATCTCATGGCAATATGTATCTGTATAGATATTTGTATAATATGATCTTAGATATGCATTATCATGGTGTATATCGGATGGGATAATACGTTGTATCGCATGGCTTGCGATCGTCAACTCTTTACACTGCTTATTGGTAACTCATTGGTATACGAGTGTATGTATGTGTATATATGGTTTTATATCACATGAGATATAATGGACACTGTTTAACAAATCCTTTTGTATTATATAATGCATAATGTATGTCGCATTTGTTAAATATTTTTGTATTATGGTCTTGAGGCCTAGATTGCTGAATAAAGAATTGAATTGAATTGAATAGAATTGAATATAACATTATCAGCATTAAGTAAGGTAGCTTTTAGTAGTTGCTCCACTTAAATATAATTAACTCTCTGTGAAGCAAATTAAAGAACACAGTCAAAAATGCATAGCGGGATTGGTAAATATTGTTAACTTGGGATAGGCAATGGTTACCTTCTTTGGTCGATCATTAACACACCCTAGTATAAATTAAAAACAATAACATATTGCATATGTATGCTTTGTAAAATAATGAATCAACGTGTTCATGATCAATTAAACCATTACTAATTGAAAGGTCTTTCAAATAGAAATTCATCAAAGTTGACAATCAATACAAAGTTGTATTTATGACTGGAAGCGTTTAACTTTCGAAATAGCTCATGAAGGAAAACAGCATGTGTTGTAACTATGAAACTTTTAAGTTTTCAGTTTGGCGTTAACAAGTTTATTTGAAAACGAACATGAATATTGGTAATAAAGATCAGTATCATTAAAGTGTAAAAGTTGTAAGTCCTATCGATCTGAACAACACTTAACACACTGATGCTTCGTATTATATTTCCTACAACCGTGACTTAAACATCCTTGTTTGGTCCATTAACTCCCAAATATATATATTCACAGCTCAAGGCACGGATATGTTTACGCCATACATATACAGCAGAGTGAAGTGAAGCGAACAGTTACACGATATCGACTACTTCCTCCAAGAACAAGATGCAAATGTGCCTGTTCAGAACCAAGCATTTTTATTTTTTTTTATATGTATTCGTGATTGTCATTAGAAAATAAGATGTTAGCTTCTGACCTGAATTGCGCACCTTTTTGTTATATTGAAACAACAGTAAACAAAAGTGACCCTCATTCTCGAGTTATTCAAAACGATTTTTGTGTCGCCATTTTATTTGTTTGGAAGTGGTAAGTTCGAGTAGAAAATAAAAAAAGGTTGAATGGGTAAAATAGTAAATTTTAATTTTTTTATTTTTATATATAGTCATGACTTTAATAAAGATTTGCCGTAGATAAAAACTAAAAAAATGTATCAGGTAAACCACTAGGTAATGTCATTTCATTAGACAGTCTTCGGATTCCGCAGTGGTTGCGGGGTTGGGGCAATATGTTACAATATGCACTTGCATAGTATTACAGCCTAACATCCTGTCGCGTGTAGATGTCAAAATCCATCTTTTGTTAAATTTTCTTAGTTTATGGCTTGATTTTGTTTATTATTATCGAAGAAATCGTGTTAATGAACATCAGTTGATATGAATACCAATATAAGGATAAAGCAAAAACTATGTCATATGACGAAAACTCTAATGAAATACTTAACCCCGTGAACCATTTTAGCCGGATCTCTTGTAAACAAAGACCATACCCTCATTATACGAGATTGAGTGCTTGTTCCTGTTTTGTTAATAAACCAGTGTTCGCGCAGATATTATAAGCATCCAACTTTTAGCTATGTGATATTTCATAGGACACTGAATCAACATGTAACATTTTGCCCCGGGGTCTGTAACTCTTTACTGCAAAGGCCGGGCCAATGTTTACAATCTGTTTACAATGTGATGTACGTTTAATGTTTTATGTGAATGATTTATATGCTTAATAACTGACCGTGTATGTTAATACTTGTTTGTTTTATGTATCTCCGTCAATGGCAGTGTTGTAAACATACTTTTTTTCTCAATTAGATTAGAGAATGTAACACCCTGTCCCGGTCTACCCTACTGGTAATCGAATCGATTTATTCAAATTAACGCCATAGATGAAATAGTGCATAATATTGTATTGAGAATAATATCAGCAAAGTTTCGGATATTAGTGCAGTTTTGATTTCAATTCATAAATTGATTTGAGGCTATCAATATTGCCTTCTTAACTTAATAAAAAGAGGAAAAGAAAATGAATAATAACAGAGACCGAAACCAAATAACAGAGATCGAAACCAGGTAATGATATATATATTGGGAAATAATAAGAAAAAATGCTAATTTGTATTCGGTTACGAAACAGCCAATTTGTTTCAGTAAGGAAACGGACATGTTACGAAACGTCTGGACCCCGCTTGGCTAATTAAAATTAGTTCACAAATAAATCCTTTCGTTTATTTGATTTACTTATCCTCGATTGCTTAGTTTCGGTAACCTTAAAACTGTTATTTATATATTGCATGTAATGTAGCAAACAAATAACATTACTGCCACTTTACCTTATTTAGCTTCAATTCACATAATTTACATTGCAGTGTATGGTTTGACAGGTAAAGCAGCCCTTGCTTTGACCTAGTTGTTGTCAAAATATGAAAATGTGACCAGAATCAGTGCACCCAGGGTTTTAATTATCAATAAACAAACATTATGAGCATTAATATCAGAAAGTAATATTAAAAATATCTTCAAACTGTTATATATTTAATTAACATTCGCATGACATATTCTGTCTTAAGCTAAATAACCTTCTACCTTACGGAGAGGAAAATATTTTCATGCCTTCAGATGTGTTCATAACTGAAAGAAATAATATCACAATTGAGGCATGAGTAAAAACAATTGAAATTAAATGTTGTCTTTCAACAGGCTGTAGTTCTGGCAGATTCATTGTTATTTTTTATTCCAAATGTGTGTTTTGATCATTCTTTAACTTTCAAATTGTTAACGGCAAGAGTAGTGTGCACTTTAGAGTACACCCTGCAAAGGATTATAGGGATGTGACCAATCAAAACTAGAAATACTGTGAGCAAAGCTCACTGAAGAATACCCCCACTCCCCTCCCAAAGCATCGGATACAATGGTAAAGTTTCTACGTTGCTGTTGAAATTCCAAATGTCTTTCTGATCAAATAAATATCGAATGTTACATAATATTGATTAAATTTGTTTTTGTGTTCTTGGTTAGACATGTTTGTTTACCATTTGTGTTTAAAATTCAAATCAAGACACTCAAATAGAAAAATATCATGTCACAATGGTATCTACATATGATGTGTAACCTTCATGTAAAGTTTGAACCAAATCCATTGAGCCGTTTAGGAGGAGTAGTGCTTACAAGAAATGTGGAGGTATGTGCACAGGAGTCCCTCGCAGGTATCCTCTAAGTTAAATTATCTCCCCTTGGAAGAATCTGAGGCGTATGATCTTCCTTCATGCATATCTACATATGATGTGTAACCTTCATGTAAAGTGTGAACCAAATCCATTGAGCAGTTTAGGAGGAGTAGTGCTTACAAGAAATGTGGACATACGGACAGACAGACATACAGACATGCCTACGAATGGACACTTGTTGGGTATTTTCCTTTGATGTTTCCTTGTTGGGTAGTACCCAACAAGGGTACGGTTTATTCCGTAATTATCACCCTTTTACGGAATAAATAGCATTAATATGCTAATTAGGTACCATTAGAAAATTATAAAAAAAAATACTTATCAAAGTGTCTTATAAGGCCGGTGGATGGGCTTTAGCCAGTACCCAACAAGTATCCATCCGTGGGTACAGACGGACTGACAGGGTGATTCCTATATACCCCCACCCCCCCCCCCCCGCCTCAAAAAAAAAAATTGAAAAAAAATATATATGGGCCACTCCATGGGAAAACCGGTGATAGTGACAGCATTTTCGATTTTGGGATTTTTACATGTTCATATAGTCCAACCTGTCTAGTTTTGCATGATATATATGTGGACTTCGTATGACACATATTGACGCCGTAATGGACGTCAATAATAGACGTGTGTTACTAATTGCTGAAATGACGTCGACGTCATTTTCATGATTTATGTTCGACGCTCAAACATTTACGTCATTTACAGCAAAGTTATCCTTAATTGTATCAAAATGGTTCGAGTACATTTTAAGTCATGCAGCGTATAACTTCACCTGCAAAACAGTACTACATGGAATGGTAGTGCACTTTAAATCACGGCGTTTTGAACAAGATGTTAGGGTCGTGCTGAAATAAAAGTACATGTATGACATGGTGTTGGTATTTCCTGTGCTGCGCGAACAATAAGTATACGTATCAACATGATTATTTGAATGCCGTCGGGTGCATCGATTGCTTACAAACTTGGGAACAAATCCGGAAAATATATTCAATCTAGATCTACTATATCGAAGGAATTGAATCGCATATATTTAGATTCGGCTTTTCTTATAGTAATCGTTTAACGAGGACTTATTTCAAATGTATCAAATTTCCTCAAACCTGTGTGGTTTGAGATTATAGCGACTTCATAAAGATCTGAGATCAGTGTCCGAGATCATGTCGGTGCACTACCAATTATCAATTGACAATAGTCAAACCAACTCTTTAGTACTCTTGGTTGTTTGGATAGTACTACGAAAGCTCCGGTCTGTCTGTGTTGTATAACTATAGTGTTGAATGAGATTTAACAAATAACAACAACAAACTTGCATCACAATCAGAGTAGGCCTAGTTATATAAGTAAATTTAATTTAACAAATGATGATAATTGTTACCATTTTCTCTTATTTAAATTCAGATACGCAACATTCTGCTTTAGTTTGTTATAATCAAACAACACTTGGTTCATTAGTGGAGGAAGACATGGCAGTTGGGATAAATAGATAACAACATGTTCAGGTGTGGTTTTGTCAAATAAAACATTCAGATCTGCATTATTCTGCATTCATGACAGCTGGTATAAATCGATAACAACATGTTCAGGTGTGTTTTTGTCAATTAAAATATTCATATCTGCAATAGTTTGCATTCGTGACAGCTGGGACAACACAAGTCGATGTGTCATGCAATACCAAACCAACCAATAGAGATTTTCAATCAATACCGATTTCATTTATATTTCATACTTAAGTTGGCTTTTAAAATTTCTCAGGAAGAATGTAAAACTGCTTGGACAAGGGCGACCTTGACCAGACTGAACAAATGCATAAGCTTATCAGGATTTCATTTGTCACAAATTCATGAAGATGATATTACCATATATATATATAATATAGCATAACTCTACATCATGTCCTATGTCATGTACCATGTAACATCTTGATTTGGATGCAGAATAAATAACAACCACCAGGCAGATCTTTCATCATGTTGGCATCATGTAAAAGTGTACACCACCGCTGCAAGGCGGCTTTACATTGTATTGAAAAGAAATAAATACCCTTTACATTTACAGACAGTCAGTTGCCTAGAATGAATAATGGGTTGAATATTGCTAGAAAAACCTCATAGTAAAAACTACATGTTATCACCGTATAAACAGAAGTATCGTTGAAAGTGCAATTATCAAACCTGAATCACAGGATACAGCATAAACCAAACAACTAATCAAGATCCTAGCTTTCATCAAACTGCGTTTTCTCCATGGTTTAAACAATATTTAGAATCAGTGTTGCTTTATGAATTCATTAGATTACAACATAAACAGTTATTCCAGGATTCTTCTTGCCATCTTATACAAACCATTTTGATATAAGATCCATTTCTCCATGATCTCAATCTGAGAAAAGACTGGTCTATGCAATCGTGTAATTGGATTCAAACGTAAACTTCTCGAAAGCATTGATAACTATATCTCCAATGGTTGAAGTTAAGATCATACTGAGATACGCGGATTGATCTAGATCTACACTGGTTCAATATGCCACGAACGTTTGTTTTTTATCTGGTCAAATAATTGAAAAACGAAACTGAAAATGTGATAAATTGGCTTGTAATGTATTGTACCGTATGTATTTTTCATTTATACATAATCCATGTACATGTATGTAAGTCTATGAAAATTGAAACCCGATTGTTTATGGCTTTCACGAATGAAACCCGCCTCTTAAACAGATTATACATATTATATATCTTCTATTATAAATGCAGATTGATGTAGTACATGTAGAATGGAACAAACATATTTCCAGGTCAGCCTCCTGCAAGTGCAACACCGGTTGAGAAATTATTTCATGATCAATATTTTTTACAAATCACGTATTAAAGCATTAACGCAATATAGTACTAATAGCACCGTTTATCTGGAGTCGGTATGTTGTGTACATAATATATTGAGCTGTTTTCTACTGTCTATGATGTTTTCGACAAGTGTATATTAAGATCTACCCGCACATACATCACACATGAGCCAGGTGTATACTGTTTGTCAGAAGTATAACAAAGGGTTCTACATATACACCTAGATGCGGATTAAATTGTATGGATTTGCACGCTGATCTGTTTCTTTTACGCTCGCAAATGCATGAAGGTTTGTTTTCGTTAAGCAACGCTCAGTTATACATATATTATTGAATAATAATGACACAAAACAATATGTTTTGTATCTGCAATTTCATCCGATTCACACGGTTTTATTTCATAGACTTTTGTTTTTCTATGACTTTAAGTTCAACACCTTATTGAGGGCTATATATTATATTTACTTTTCGCAGATGCAGATAAACTTTTTTCATACAGTCATGTATAACATCATAGCAGCGTTAAAATATATTCAGTATGTATTTAAATTGATAGTTGATGGCAATTAATAGGTATTATATACACACAAATTTCACATGATCAAACAAAAAAAAAAAAAACGAAAATGCGTATGTGTCAATGGTAAAAACCATTTCAAGACAACCTCAGAAACATATTTTTAATTCTTAAACATAAATGGATCATTGAAAGGGGGAATATTCACACACTAAATAGTTAAACATATTGATAGACAAATATATCTGTTTACTAATCTTACACGCTCGTGTTTGTTGGATGTTTTGAATTAATAATACAGTCTTCTAATAAATTGGGCAGATTAACCGGCAGTAACAGTATTATTATATATCGCTCTTCATTTCATCCCTCGATGAACATGATGTTTATAAACCAAATCAAACTCTGTGTAAACATGTCATTTTACTTCAGCGTCACTCACACATAAATGACGTCAAACTTTGAGTGATGATTACGTCATTTCTTATGCTATGTCACTATCACCGGTTTTCTCATGGAGCGGCCCATATATATATGGGCCGCTAAATTAAATTTACTTATATAACTAGGCCTTCTCTGATTGTGATGCAAGTTTGTTGTTGTTATTTGTTAAATGTCATTCAACACTATTGTTATACAACACAGAGACCGGAGCTTTCGTAGTACTATCCAAACAACCAAGAGTACTAAAGAGTTGGTTTGACTATTGTCAATTGATAATTGGTAGTGCACCGACATGATCTCGGACACTGATCTCAGATCTTTATGAAGTCGCTTTAATCTCAAACCACACAGTTTTGAGGAAATTTGATACATTTGAAATAAGTCCTCGTTAAACGATTACTATAAGAAAAGCCGAATCTAAATATATGCGATTCAATTCCTTCGATATAGTAGATCTAGATTGAATATATTTTCCGGATTTGTTCCAAGTTTGTAAGCAATCGATGCACCCGACGGCATTCAAATAATCATGTTGATACGTATAATTATTGTTCGCGCAGCACAGGAAATACCAACACCATGTCATACATGTACTTTTATTTCAGCACGACCCTAACATCTTGTTCAAAACGCCGTTTCCCATGGAGTGGCCCATATGTATAATGAAAATATTGTGTTACAAAATACATGAATCGAATCATTCATACGAATTTTTTTTTTTTAAAAAGATACCTTTTGATGGAGCTTATCAGATAGGAGAAAATTAGTACTAAGGTTTACAACATTTTTTTCACTAGGATTTTTTAATACTCGGTAATTATGTATTTTAACAATATTTACAAAAGATTCAAAAACTATTAACAGAAATATGTTTACACTTGAAACCACAAATAAACATTGATGCCATATAACTCTTCAAATTGAAGATAGTATACAAAATGAAAAAGGTCTGCGATTTGCGACCCTCACCGAAACAGGGCGGTGTACGGTAGGAAGACTGTATTCGCAACAACGAATTAAATCATTTTTATTAAACACAAAATATATCATTTACACGAAAGAAAATATATTTTGTTTTTTTTCTCGCTTGATTTCTTATCCAATTCCTGCAATGTCACGATCGATGACTCTTGATCTTGAGTTGAAAACTTCCAAGTCGCTCAAACACCTAATATTACACCCAAACATTATTAAACATAAGTGATTTAAAATGTTTATTAGGCCTGAAACAAATTAAAATAAAAACGCACTCTGATAAAATCTGTAAACTTACAGAAGTTAAGAAAATCGGTTCTTTCGCGCCCAAATCATGTTGTACTTGACACTATTTAAACTGTCATTCCAAGGGCTCGCAACCTACATTTTGCTTGCGCCATGCATATAGTTTATGCTACAATACCACAAGGGCGGTCATCTTAATATACTTTTTTTTTTATTAAAGTGTGCTCTTTTTTCATTGATTAAAACTGATGAGGAAAGAATACATTTGAATATACTTGTCATGGTACTGTTAATGTTTGAATTAAGTTTGAAATTAGGCCTACATGTAGAATATTTACAACAATTTAAATGTAATTCAACTGTTTACTCTAGGTTGGGCTACTTTTGAAACATATGAAGAAACACTTTAACATCTGTGAAATTGTGATAATAATTTTGATGCAACGTTAATATTATTTTGAGAAAAGGAGAAAGTTCAGCAATTTAACCCTTTTCAATGTTTTGAAAGTAGACTTCTGCAAAATGTTTTTGTTTTTTTGACAAATACAAAAAATACAAAATTCTGACCAAAAGAATTTTGTTTGTTGAATTTCAAAATCATGGAATCAGTCCTTAATGAAAGCACTATGGGTATATTTAGGCTGATGATGGTCACGAATGTATGTGTGGTAAAAACTAAATTAATGCAGTATTTTCCGGCGACATTGATGCCTTGCGTCAATTTTCTCTTGTTTACGTTGTAAATGGATATTCGAAAGTACGATGTTTGAAGGTTTTTTTTTTTATTTTTAATACTTGAAGTAGCTTGACACGTTTTGAGTATTGTCTTATCAATATACATAAAATAACCATAGAATAATTCTCTATTATACCAAGTTTCGCGAGAGTGCAGCACAAATTATACTTTTGCCACGATGCTGTCAACTGCATTCAGTAATTGCACTTTCATTAAAAGAGACTTTTAAAAGATTCACCCGAGATATTTTGAAATTCGTTTGCTGTAGAAATGCTGAATGTGGGAAAGGCTTGCGGTTGATTTTCCTGGAATACGGCTCAACGTTTTACGCCGTTTTAGACGGTATCTCAACATAATAAAATTGACGGAAATAGGATAGCAGTGATACGGTTGAGCCGTATCCTACTAAAGACGCAGTTTGACGCATTTGCAGCAGACGACTTTTGAAAACATTGTTACAAAAGAAGGAATTACTAAAAAAATGAACAAATAAATAGACGCTTGTCCGTTGGCTAAAAAGTAACTTTTTAGAAAAAATATCTAGCGATATGCACCGTTTTTTCTGGTATGCACCAGATTTATAAATAGTAACAGGGGAACACCGGGTAATCCCATGAACCGCGTATTAATATCCTTCGCCTTTATCCGTACGCTACGGCATGTTCCGAGGCGCGCTCCGAATGACCACGGAAACTTCCGAAGCTCAAGCGTTTGACTTCCATTGATCATTTTCTGTGTTTCTAAACGACAATACCTGTCAAAATGGAAAATGAACCGCCACCAACGCGCTTCGCGAACCTTTCGGAGGAAGAAATGCAAAGAATTATGGAAGATAAAGATACACTTAACACAAATAAAGCTACGAAGCAAGCAGTTAATGTGTTTCGAGCGATTTAGGGTTATATAATAAAACAGTTATGGGCTTTTCAGCTGTTATACATGATATTGATATGTACCCAACAAATCATTATTGACCTCGACTATCGCCTCGGTCAATAATGATTTTTTTGGTGTATATCACATCATGTATAACAGCTGAAAAGTTCATAATTGACCCATTCTTCTTGAAATGCCGATTTTTAAAGTAGATATCCAACCACGGTTTTTATTAACTAATAACGAGCGCAGCTCGTTCTTAGGTATTACCTTTATTATAGGAAATTTCCTATAATCAGTATGGAAAAAAATTGGGTGCAAAATTTTACTATGGCCCTGCTCGTGAAATTCCAAGTAAAATTACATAGAACATAGCAGGGAACCATGACCGACAATTATCCACATCCGGTGACGTCATATTCAGCCGGTACCCGAGATAACTAGAACAACTGTGCTGTTTACATTAAAGGCTGACAACCATAACGTAATCGGCTGCGAGTTTCTTTGCGTCAGGTAAGATTTTTTATCGCTCTCGTTTCCCATTGAATAACATAAATTTTATTTTGGCGTTGGTATAAAATCAAGCTGTAGTGTGAATCTGAGAATCAGCGATGGGTTGTATTCATTGACGTATGTTCTGTCGATAGACAATTTTGGTTTCACTGTCTGGTTTCACTAAGATGCTCTTAAGGGTAAATTTGTTTCACCCTCAATTCTACGCAGACTTCGCTGAAGTCGTATGTCCTTCTGACAAAAACTCCTTCGGACTGTCAAAGATCAATGCAATAATTGGCTGAACATAGCGGTTACACGAAACACCCTGTGACCCAAATCAGAGACATGTATATTTATGTCTCTACCCAAGTAAACTTTACACCAACACAGAGTTGAATCACAGGGACGTGCTCCTGTATGTCTAAATGTATGCATAGGGTAATATTCTGTTCTTGATCACACAGGAGCACCTGGTTAAAATTTCGGAATCGCTACAGCCATTATACCCCATTCAGAATTCATGCGACAACTAAAACCGCACATTTATATAAGAAGAAAAAGTAAATCTATTTTTAGAAGTGTTCTTGGAAGTCCTCAAGTGCAGATTGTTGACACATTTTATGACGCAATATATTACGTTTCTGCTGCATGACATCCACTCCATTTTTTTAGTGGTGAAACACATTGATATTTCTGAATAATGGCCATTTAGTTAAAACTAACATCTTTTCAGACTAAGCGAACCCAAGATGAAACGTCCCCAGTGAATTCAAGAGCCGAAACGGATTTATATGGGCATGACTTTTCCTGTGTGCTCTTAACAAAATTAAAAATTATTTTTACATGTAAAAAAGGATGTGCCAATTATCGAAATTGGATCTTAACAAGGCACATTGTAGGTCAGGATCACTGCGATGCTCTATAGGAACCCACCCTGCGGCAAAACATGATTCATGTAAGTAACATTGCACATTGTCACTAATTTGACCTTTTATCATATATATAAATGGCCGAGCTTCGGTAGCGAAGCGGGCTGTCAATCCAGGGGTTGTGAGTTTGAATCCCAGCTCGACCAACATTAATTCTGACGTTTGACAAAAGTCATTGTGACCTGCGTCATTCGTCTTTCACCAATGGTCTGTTTAACAGTCTAAGTGGAAAAGCAGCCTGTTGTGCGGTGTACTGGAGTGGGAAAACCAGAAAATGCATGAGTAAGTGAACTGGTCGCCGTGATATGACTGAAAACTTGTTGAAAACGGCCTTAATGGCTCTTTTTTTCCGAACATAAGTGGGGAGTTGGCCCCTTTGAAAAAAAAAAATCATAGAAGCAACTCTGCCCAAATATTGGCCTAACAAAAGTAAAATGCGGTGCATAGAAAATCCCCAAAAT
>JASEVX010000010.1:11396635-11449600 GCA_031761405.1 Serripes groenlandicus
CACAATGTTTTCAACTCTATTTGATATTAAAAATGTCATTTGTAGAACTTTTCCATTGTTTTACCTACATGCTTTCTATGTCGTCTGCTGAAGAATTGTTGCATTTTGTAAGGCTAAAATAAGATCCGAATTTGAATAAAAAGTCGATAATCTTTTAACCCTTTCCCACATACAACAAATTTGCAATATCCGAATTTAGAAATATGTATAACGGTACAAATAAATAAACGAATTTATGAAATGAATTGTTAACATGAAACTATTCTTATGAGCACATGTATATACCAATATTTTGATGTGTGTTTCACTGAGTCTCTGACCGTCTGGTTAAATAAAACTTGAAATTATGCATCTGTTTTTTGATTGACTGGGGTTTAACGCCGTTTTCAACAATTGTCCAGTCATATCATGTCGACCAGTTCACCTACTCATGTGTTTCCTGGCTTTCTCACACCAGTACTCCACACAACATTCTTTCCAAGCAACTGGCTGCTTTGCCACATAGACTGTTAGCCCATTGGTGGAAGACGAATAACGCTTTGCACAGTGACTTTTGTCAAACGTCGGAAATAATGTTGGCCGAGTTGGGGTTCGAACTCACAACCCCTGGAATGACAGTTCTAGTCGCTACCGACTGAGCTGCCGGGACTCGGTCATACGTAGAAACGGCAAGTCTTTGAACAACTCTGGGAAAGAGAGAGATTGATCAAATCAAGCAGTTAATACTTTTCTACTTTGTATCAAAATTGTTATTCCAAATGTCGAAATATTTATTTAACCCTTATTTAACCCTTTCCCTCATATAGACGCCTCTGCAACAGACAGGCTTTTTTTTGTTATCATGTTTTCAACTCTATTCAATTATTGTACTTTCGTTTTCAGAGATTTTCCATATTTTTATCCGGACGTTTTCAATATCGTCTGCTGCAGAAATGTCGCATGCGGGAAATGATTAATATACTAAGCAGACGACCCCGAACTGTTTCAGCGCCAATGGCCAGATTTATTTTTGCAGAAAATACAGCTGTCTCGTCTGAAAAATCAGCTTTAAGACATTCGACGCAGAGAGAGTAACAATATCATATAATGTTCATCATGGAGGACCGGGTTTCTAATGTCAAGTATCATAATAGTGATTGTGCTTTGATTTCAGCGGTTCCAGGCGTTAACCAGCCCGTAAGACAGAGAACTAAGCTGGCGATATGTTGTATGTGTTTTGTGTTGATATCTATCTACACACTAACTGTATTGTTCCGGGAAACACCATACCGGTTTCCGGTTTGCAAGCTAAAATCGTGGACGAATGACGTCATAGGTAAGCAACATCATTTGCTTGAGGTCACAATTCACCAAATTAGTTCCTTCTTTGTTTGTTTCCATGTAAATCGACCGTTTTCAGCCCTCACTTGTCACACGTTATACGCGTTTATCATGTAGAACACCATATATCATTGAAATGGGTTGCCTCCAAGCTTTAAAACAATCCAAAGAAAGTGGGGTCATGCATTATGCAAGAAAGATTTAACGAGGCGAAAATGGTTACAGTCATTTTGGCCTAAATCGGGGCCCGGACAAAAACCGGTGTTTAGCATTCTCTACGTTCACTTTAAAACAAGGTCAAAATACTAAAAGAGATTAAATCAATCATTACCAGTGCATCCTATACACATCTACAATGAATTTAAACTCAATGTCCTATATTCAATACATTCTGGTGATGGTATACACTAATTTCTATTTTATTAGGGACTATTTGGCTGTAGATCAGGATGACAGCGTACTGTTTGGCATACTTTGACCATGAATGGTTTTTTTTCGGTGGCTTGCATCAGTATTAACCCTTTCCCTCGTACGACAATTTCGCAGCAGACGATTTTGAACATATTTTGTCCAAAAATAGAAAATCTCTATAATTGAATGGATAATCTATGACTAAAAGTGGAAAACATTGTGGCCAAAGGAGAAATTGCTCGTTTTGAGCAATTTCTTCTTTTGTCACTATGTTTTCAAAAAGCCGTCTGCTGCAGAGGCCTCAGAAAGCGTCTATATGAGGGAAAGGATTAAAGTTATATAAAATAAACTTTCGCCCAATGAAGATTCATATAAGTCTGTGCCAGTTTGCATGGACAGATCCAAAAGGCAGATCTAACTTAATTATCACGGGATTCAACCCTTTCCCACATACGAATATTCTGCAGAGACGACTTTGAAAACATATTTGCAAACAATGAGAAAAAATTCTCCATAAATGAGAGTTTTAAAATTATTAAATACAGTTGAAAACATTGCGGCAAAATGGTAAATTGCTCATCATGAGCAATTTCTCCTTTTGCCACAATGTTTTCAAAGGTCGTCTGCTGCAAATGCGTTGGAATGCGTCTGCAAGTGGGAATGGGTTAAAACCAGAACGTTTACTACAAGCGGCCAAAGCTCTTCCATAGCGATACTGTCTTATATAATTTTACGTTTATGTGATGATTCGTCTGAGATGATTTCAGAGTCACCTATTAAAAAAGGCATCCATTGTCAAATGTTACATATTAATAAGTACGATTTGGAGACAAGGGAGAAAGCATTGGGAGATACTGAGTGATTTTCTCCTTTTTTTTTCACAATATGTTTTCACAAATCATTAAGTAGGATTTGAAGAAAGAATTGTAATTTGACAGCATTTGAGAAAAATGAGACATTTTAACCATTTTCTCCGTTTATCAAAATGTACTCATATATCAACCGGCTTCCAAAAGCGTCAACAGTCGTCTTAATATCAAGGAAAGGATAAGGCTATTGTGAAAGAAGCAAAACCTTTAATAGTACTAAGGCTTAAAACCTCCTTTTATTGAAATTAATCCCTAATTTATAAATTTGCAAAGTCAAGACATGTCCGGGGTACAATAAATTCAATGGCAGGTAAGCTTCTGAGTCCACTACGACACGGACACATATGAGTCGTCCCACGAGAAAACCAACAGTATGGACTCTGCGTAATGCACCGAACCAGATCCGTCCGCTCAGGCTAATTCGGGCCGACACATTCCGTCTCAGGTGACTGGAGGTATAAATTAATGATTCCTGAAACAGAAAATTCACAGGACACGAAAAGTGTCTGTCCGGGTCAGCCTGCTCGGCATGCTAAGGCTGATCCGAGACGATTCTTTACGCAGAATCCACAGTGTTGGTTTTCTCGTGGGACGGCTCATATGTAAGAATGAAACATGTTAAGCTAACTGTAGAATTAACGATTACGTTTGACAAATCTGGTTCAATTTTGTTTAGTTCAGTGGACCCTGACCCAGAACGGGAAGTACGTACAACGATAATGCAGCAGACGACTTTAAAAACATCTTGGGAAAAATATGGAAGACGTCTGTAAATAACTGTATGATAATTGAATAAAGAGTTAAACACATTGTGGAAAATTGAGAAATTGCTTATCATGAGTAGTTAATCCTTTTGCCACAATGTTTTCAAATATCGTTTATTGTGGAGACGTCAACATGTGCGAAAGGGTTAAGGTTTCTGTTATGGCGCAAGTTTTAGTTCATCCTTTGGATATTGTTAGGGGTTTTATAGTGTCTACTTTTGCCACATTGTTTTTAACTCTATTCAATGCTTAAACTTCCATTTCTAGATGTTTCTCATATTTTTAACCAGATGTTTTAAAAGTCGTCTGCTGCAAACTCGTTAAACGTGTGAAAGGGTTAAACAGAAAAAGGGAATTTTCTGCATAACACATTCAGAATAAAGTTATCGCCACCTTTGACACAAACTGTTATTGCCATATATTTAGTTGCAGTAGACTTCAAAAGCTCCGATTTCATGTGTGAAAACACAAATACCAACTGGCATAACTACAAATAAGTTAAATATTATTATCTTTATTTCCTCCATATTTGAAGATTTCACAAACAATACAAACAGATCACAAATTAACTATTACAAAAACAAGCAACTACAAAGAAAAGTAAAAACAGAAAATGAGAACGAGAGAGAGATTGAGAAAATGAGAGAAAAATGCATAATTATATTTTATATATACAAGTCAATTGCCAGAAAGAGATACAGGCAATCATAAGTTAAAATCATAATACACATGAGTAACATTTTTCGAACATGCTACTATACTTCCAACTGCATTCAGACATACAATATAAATGAGCTGAGCAGAATACATGCGCCCGATGAATCCAACTCCATGAACTAAATTGTTGCAACTCACAACAGAGGTCGAGATAAGGCGACCCTCTATCATAGGCACCAACATGCTCATACGAAAACGAAAGTAGAGTTGAATACGCCACGCTACTGCTTTATATACATGGAAACTTGTGAAAACATATAAGTCAATCTAAGCCCATGCGTCGCCGGACCACTGACATCTTCCAACGCACAGAAACCAGGCGAGAACTCCACCCGATCCAGGGAATATGGTAAAGTCATGACGCTCAAGATAGAGCGACGATGGCCCCCATATACGCTGATAATATATTTTATGAATTATAGATTGACCAGACATAATAAAGAAATCTATATGAAAGTTTAACAAAAGCATCATATCTTTCACCAAGCAAAATGAATAATTGATTGACAGGCATGCCAAGCAAACTGTTCACATATTCAATTCTATTCAATGCAAAATACACAGACTTAAGAGTGAAAAATTTGAAAAGGTATTATTTCACATGGCCAACGACACAAAAATTTATAAATCTCATGTCTGAAACATGTAAAACAACTATAAGCGGATTAAGTAGATTTATTTATGAGGCAATGTTAATCAGAACTTAAAATTTATCCACCTACAATCACCACTAATTTGCTCTTCCGAAAATTGTATGTTTTCCTTTACGAAATTCATGTCTTTGCGTTAAACTGTATTTGCTTTAAACATGTATGTATGTTTTATGCAATAAAGCTTAATAATAATATTAACCCTTTCCAACTCGCAACTTATCTGTCTTTTAACCCTTTCTCATATAAAGACGCTTTCTGAAGCCTCTGCAGTAGACGGCTTTTGAAAACATTGAAACAAAAGAAGAAATTGCTCAAAAGGAGCACTTTCTCCTTTTGTCATCATGTTTTCAACTTTATCTAATAAAGTCGTATTCTGCAAAATTGATGTATTAGGTCGAAGTATGGGAAATCTCTACCAATGCATGTGTAATTGATTAATAGAGGTGAAATCATGGTGGCAAAAGGGGGAAATTGTGTATTATGAACATTTTTTACTTTTGTCACAATTCTTTCAAAAGTCGTCTGCTGCAAATGCGTCAACCTGCCGCAATATTTGTTTAACCCTTTCCCTCATATAGACGCTTTCCGATGCCTCTGCAGCAGACGGCTTTTTGAAAACATAGTGACAAAAGAAGAAGTTGCACAAAACGTGCAATTTCTCCTTTTGCCAGAATGTTTTCCACTTTTTGTCATAGGTTATCCATTCAATTATAGAGATTTTCTTTTTTTTGACAAAATATGTTCAAAGTCGTCTGCTGCAGAATTGTCGTATGAGAGAAAGGGTTAAAGTATATTCCTACATTATGTAAAAGCCTGGTGTTCAAATCTTTATCTTTATGATACCACAGAACCTCTTTTTGATACTGAAATAATTAAATAAAATATTGCATGATTGTCTGATTTGCAATTTGAATAGCAAATGAAATGTATATTGAACTGGTGAATGTATGTATATTTATTTGTTTATATGATCATATAGCCGTTGTATATAGACACATGTCCGTATCGATCGTATATTTGCATACTTTATGTATATATGAATATATATATTTTTATATTTCCATATACACAATCAACCATTTACAAACGAATGAAAGCCACCATACCCATTGTTGAATATTTTCTCGAAAGAGTTTGCTATGTAGGGAATTATCTCGTAAACATTTCATCGTCTTTCCTTGAATTTCATTTCGACAAGGATGCACAGCCTAACACTGCACCTAAGTGTGGGTACGTGTTATTTGCATGCATGTACATAACTACGTGTGCATGTTCGCACACTTATAGATATTACATACTAGCATTTACAATTGCACACCACGATAACACACAAATCACAGTATTAGCTTACAATCTTTTATCCACCGACTCATACAATCTTCCATGCATACTACCATTGTAAATATGTATATATGTTATGATAAATTTAGAATACAAATGGACGTGTTCTTACCATTACTGACCTTTATCCACAGAGATTTGGTCTTTTTCTGCTTCTTGTTATGAATAGTTCATTCACTGTCCTACACAAATAGTCCTGCAATATATACAAATGAATGAATACAGTGTTAAGACCCGTCGACATCAAAGGTTATTTTGGGTTATACAAATGAATGCTTAAACTGAAAGCAGATACTAACATTATACGTCTCAGACTTCTCATCTCAATGAAACATTGCAGGAGAAATGCTTATTCAAAAAATAAAATGTGCCTGTTTCAGGGTACTACAACCTGTAGCAAATTCCATCGTGGAGGTACGCCACTTACTCCAGAACAATATCTGGTAGGGGTGAGAAAATACAGCTGCTCCACAGGTAATTTAATTTTTAGTTTGAAATAAGAAATACGTAATCACGTTTTTTATCTTTCAGGTTATGAAGATAACAATCATTCCGAAATGATTAAAAGTCTGATCCCGAGACAGGAGATGGATAATTGCCGACCAAAGTCTAACTGGAATAAACGATTACCATCAACAGACCAATATACCAACCGGCGAGATTGGAGCGCCACGAAACTTGTCGAATGTGTTCGTTTTTGTTTACAGGCGAAACTGTTATACAGGCGAACGATGGTCGAGCTGTCATGTGATAAAAATAGTTCGGGTATCATTACGAAATACACGAATTCCCCTGACGAAGTCTTCTCCGTTGTGTTTGGTGACAGGTGCTTGTCTGACGTCATTGATACATGTTCAAAGGCGGATAAATCCGTTCCGAATGTGGTACACTATGTATGGTACGGCCAACATAAGGAATTCGAATTTGTTCATTTTTTAAGTTTTATAAGTACAATAAGGTACATGCGACCTAGTCTTATTCTTATACATGGAGATTCGATACCGTATGGAAACTATTGGAACTATTTATTACTGATCTCGCCGAATATTATACATGTCAAGAGACCGCTTGTGACGTCAGTGTATGGTAATACGCTATCGTATAAGGAGCATGGTGCTGATGTTATGAGGATAGAAGCTTTACAAGGCAAGTTGATTTTATAGCAACATCCAGAAAACTTGATAAGGCAAAGTAAACAACTCTTGATTCCACGATACCTCTGCTAGCACTCATTAAAACACCAAATACATTAACAATCGTAGTAATGACTGTCCCCCATTGGCGCCCAGGGCTGCGGGTAAGCATTACGACTGTTTTCACAAACGACGCAAGTACTGGTTAAGTCTCCAGGAAGCAGACATCGAGCGTGGTTAATATAAGCTGAATACTTGTTTCGCAATCGATGTAAAATAAATAAGTTTAAACTAAACTAAACTTAACTGTTTGGCTGGTGTTAGGATAAATGGACAAGTAGAACTGGTAACTTACCCAGGAAACGCCTCGATATAACTGAAAAATGTTGAAAGCGGTGTTAAACCACAAACAATCAATCATCCCATAAAAAACAATGTTGTGCGTACTCAAAAGAATCGTCTCATTGATACGATACTTTTGAGTAACCACAATAGATGTTTCGAAAGTCGAAAAAGGTTTTAGAACTTGCAACACAAAATCTAGAGCTCTGAACACGAACTTCCCCATACAAAAAATGACCTTCAGAATTGTTTGAAAATAATGGCAATTAAGACCAAAATGGCTACTTTAACAGTTATTGATTGCCGCTCCATCGCATAAACACAGTCTGATTTAACAGTTATTGATTGTCGTTCCATCGCATAAACACAGTCTGATTTAACAGTTATTGGTTGCCGTTCCATCGCATAAACACAGTCTGATTTAACAGTTATTGATTGCCGTTCCATCGCATAAACACAATCTGATTTAATAGTTATTGATTGCCGTTCCATCGCATAAACACAGCCTGATTTAATAGTTATTGGTTGCCGTTCCATCGCATAAACACAGTCTGATTTAACAGTTATTGATTGCCGTTCCATCGCATAAACACAGTCTGATTGAACTGTTATTGATCGCCGTTCCATCGCATAAACACAGTCTGATTTAACAGTTATTGATTGCCGTTCCATCGCATAAACACAGGGTGTTTCAACAGTTATTGATTGCCTTTCCATCGTATAAACACAGTCCGACTTTACAGTTATTGATTACCGTTCCATCGCATACACACAGTCTGATTTAACAGTTATTGATTGCCGTTCCATCGCATAAACACAGTCTGATTTAACAGTTATTGATTGCCGTTCCATCGCATAAACACAGTCTGATTTAACAGTTATTGATTGCCGTTCCATCTCATAAACACAGTCTGATTTAACAGTTATTGATTGCCGTTCCATCGCATAAATACAGTCTGATTTAACTGTTATTGATTGCCGTTCCATCGCATGAACACAGTCTGATTTAACAGTTATTGATTGCTGTTCAATCGCATAAACACAGTCTGATTTAACAGTTATTGATTGCCGTTCTATCGCATGAACACAGTCTGATTTAACAGTTATTGATTGCCGTTCCATCGCATAAACACAGTCTGATTTAACAGTTATTGATTGCCGTTTCATCGCATAAACACAGTCTGATCTGTCTGTGAACTGTCAATTAGTCAAAATAGATGAGAAGAATCTTCTGTAAAGCGCAAACTATTTGGATTCTTAAGCATAGATGCTCAAGCAGTTTTGTTTTACCAAGTACATGTAATAATTACTGTAAGATTGTTGTCTTTTTACAGATCACAGCTATAGTGTAATAAGTAGGATAGTGTTGGTTTTCCTTGAACATGACTCGTGTGTTAAGTATTCGAATTCGTCCAGAAATTGAGAGTTTTGAGAGCAAACTATTGTGCCCACTCAGTGTATTTTCATTAAAGCAATTTACTAGTCAACGTTCACACGACATAAGTAGGATGCATTTGTTAACACTGTCTGCGAAAGTTGCAGTGCCGGGTGATGGTGCTACGGTTACAAGCTAGAAACTGTAGGTTCGGAACAGTGAAAAATGTACTATAGCCAGTTTAAATTGACAACTAATTATACCACATGTAACCAAACATTTAAGATTTTGTGTGACTAATGAATTTGAAATGTAAATGTCATGGACTATCTACAAATGAGCCTTTCCATGAGAAAACCAACATTATGCGACCCAGATCGAAAAATGTCAGTTGGCCAGTGTAAATTGTCAAGTAATTATACCACATTTATCCAAACATTTAAAATGTTCTGACTATCGTAGATTTCATGGACTGTTCTACAAATTATGACGATACTTGTAACTTATATATGGATGATAAATGACACTAAATTTAAACTTTAATCCAATAAACACGACTTTTACCCCCTCCCATATGAAACAAACTGCAGCAGACGACTTTGAAAACCTCTAGACATACAGATAACAACTCTCTATAATGAAAGTGTACTCACTGAATTCAGTTGGCAATATTGTGACAAAAGGAAAAAGTGCTCATTTCCATAATGTTTTCAAAAGTCGTCTGCTTGTAAAACGTCAAAATGCGTCTGTAGGAAGGAAGGAGTCAAACAACATTTGCTAACCCAGCTAAATGTTTCATTAACCCTTTACCCTCAATTAGACGCTTTTTGTCGCCTCTGCAGCAGACGGCTTTTTGAAAACATAGTGCCAAAAGCAGAAATTGCTCAAAACGAGCAATTTCTCCTTTCGTCACAATGTTTTCCACTTTTAGTCATAGATTATCCATTCAATTATAGAGAGTTTCTATTTTTTGACAAATTATGTTCAAAGTCGTCTGCAGAATTGTCGTATGAGGGAAAGGTTTAAACAGCATTTTCGAACAATGCACAACCAAATTAGTCTATAGCTTCATGTAGTCTAATCTTTGTCTACGTTGTCAGCTACATAAGTGTCATTTTTAAGAATGTTCTATTGATATGCACGAATTTGTTGAAAAGCAGGAGACCAGGAATTCATTTAGATGAAGTTTAACCCTTTCCCTTATACGGCAATTCTACAGCAAACAACTTTGAACATATTTTTTCAAAAAATAGAAAATCTCTGTAATTGAATGGATAACCTATGACTAAAAGGGGAAAACATTGGGGCAAAGGAAGAAATTCCTCGTTTTGAGCAATTTCTTCTTTTGACACTATGTTTTCAAAACGCCCTCTGCTGCAGAAGCGCCAGAAAGCGTTTATAAGAGGGAATGGGTTAAACCGTTAAACATGTCCCACATAAAACACATTTGCAGCAGATGACGTTGTTACGCCTTAGCCAAAATATGTTGAAATAAACTCAATAAAATAGACGATGGTAACTTGACAGAGTTGAAAACATTGTGGTTAAAGGAGAAATTGCAATGTCATTGTTTGTCGTTTTTTAAGATCTTCTGTGATTATTTTGGAAAAGCAAAGAAGTACGGAACGCCTAACCTACATACATTCAAATATTTGTATAGCTTCTCAAATAATTAGAGAGCTTTTCAAATATATTATTGAGAGTCCTAATTAACTCGAATGGCTCCACAGTTGAATGTTATGTGTTTCGATTTTCAGATATCTACAATTGAATTGGAGACCTCGCCACATGATTTCGATAGAGCTCGTATTGAATTGACAATATCATTATTACAGATCTATTCAGTTTGTCTAGATTTAACGTTCCATAAAATAGCGCCAGATGAAATTCACGATGAGAATGCGCAGGGTTTTATTTTTTATGTCCTGCGGTTGATTTTCGTAAAGTACGTCTCAGTTTAATTTTATTTATTTATGAATATCATTTAGAAAAGATTTTTATTTTCAGAGGTCTAGCTAGGGGAGTGTAAAATAGGTCTTTGTCCAAATACTGGATATCGGCCTAATTACACAATTAATCCTATTTTGTGGGAATTCAACAGAATCGTGTCACTGAGACGTTTCTTTTGAGTACCCACAGCATAGGATTTGAAGTTCAAATAACATATTTCAGATATGCCCCATTTCTAGAGCTCCCTTATTATCAACATTTTACAGTCATTACCATAAGTCATTATCATTATTATTTTATCAATTTTATTTACAGAATATGGAGGGCTATATTTGGATTTCGACTCCGTTATTCTCCGGGACGTAGATCCGCTTCGAGTACACGACGTTACAATGGGCAACGAAAATACAAACAACCTTGGCAACCAATTCATTATGGCAAAGAAAGGCGCTAGATTCCTGCAGCTGTGGCACGAAGGCTACAAACAGTACAAGGAAGGGAACTGGGGCTGGAACTCCCTTTACGTCCCTTATAACATTGCTATGAATAACCCTAGTCTGATTCACATTGATGGAAATAGGTTCACTCGGCCTCATTTTCGTGACAGAAACATGATTTATAACGAGAATTATGATTGGTCCGATAATTATGCCATGCATTTATACATGAGAGATTACGGTCGGTATTTAGATATGGCCATTATTCGGACGTTAAATACTACTATCGGTGCCGTAAGTCGACACATCTTATTCGGTAATAAAGAACTCTGCACCAACTGAGAATTACATAGTGAATGAATGAAGTAATACAAATGGATCGTGTTTGTAAGGTCTGTCGTCTTTCCGCGATAGCTCTGTTGGGAATGGCGATGTTTAGTGAACTAGGAAGTGTTATACCTATGTGCCGTTACTGTAACATTGACCTATTGACGAGACGCGATAACTCAGTCGATAACGGCGAGGTTTAATGAAATCTGCACTTACTGATCATTAAATAGTGAAGAATTATACTGATGGGCGATTACTGTAATATTGACCTATCTTCGAGACGCGATAGCTCAGTTTGGAAGGGCGATGTTTAATGAACTCGGAGGTGTAATATTGATGGGCCGTGCTCGTAATCTTGAACTATTGTCGAGACGCGAAAGCTCAGTCGATAACGGTGAGGTTTAATGAACTCTGCACTGTAGTACTGATGGTCCGTGTTTGTAACCTTGACCTATTGTCGAGACCCGATAGCTCAGTCGATAACGGCGAGGTTTAATGAACTCTGCACTGAAAATTACATACAATGTAGTGAAGTGTTAAACTGATGGACCGTTATTGTAATATTGAACTATTGTCGAAACCCGATAGCTCAGTCGATAACGGCGATGTCTTTCAAACCAGGCGTAATATTCTATGTGGAAAGGTAGCCAGTTGCCTGCGAAGGATGTTAAATTGAGTGCATGCGCGTGAAAGTCAGGCAACACAATTGGCGTAAACTGGACGCCGTAAATAACTCAAATATCGTTGACATCAGAGTTAAACTCCAAACAATCCATTATAAGACCAATCAACTAAGTTATTTTTTTTTATTTCTAATTTTGCAATTATTTAATCTATTTTAAAATTCGGTATATTGTTTATTTCTAACATTTAGAAATCCTTTTGCTGTGTTCTCTTATTTTATTTTTTAAATATATTTTTATTTTTAATAACTATTTATGAGTGAACGACAAGCTGAACACTTGTATTACGTTTATCTCGCACAGTGGTATACAGTGGTTAGCTCACATGGACGAAATTTAGGAAAACGTACAATATATACATCAACTTATGTTAGTTTCTGCGTCATATTGTGAACATTTAATAATTTCCAATCATTCTGACGTCTCTGCATCGATGACTTTTGCAAACATTGGGGCTAAATGAGAAATAGCTCATAACGATGATCGTACAATGATTTCAACTCCTCTTTACATTAATTATACTTTCCTTCATTGAACTGTTCAATACATTTACTACTGGCTTGCAAAGTCGCCCGTTGCGTACTTGTTGTATGTGGGAAAGGGTTAATAAGGTATATTGTTAAAAGTTAAAGATCAGGGGCGTAGCTTTGCAATGATCAATGTGTAGGCCGTATCGTGTGAAAATCAACATTGTGGACTCTGCGTAAAGTATCGACCCGGATCAGTCTAAGCATGCCACACAGGCCTACCCGGATATACACTTTTCGCCTCCTGGGGATTTTCTGTTTCAGGAATAACTACTCTATACATCTATCGCCCTAAGAAGGAATATGTCGTCCGGATCAGTCTGCGCGGACAGCGCAGGCTGATCTGGTCGATACATTACGCAGATGCTTACGCCGCAGCTGCATTTTGGGGCATTTTGAGAAAAAATGTGTAGGCACGTGCTTACAGTGCCTAAAGAGAGCTACACCCCTGAAGATAAATCTACTAGTAAATGCCACGTAAACCAAAATGTCAACAGAGATCCATGCATCCATGGTTGTTTAAATACCATCTAAATATAGATGTTGAGTGTGACCTTTATGTTCTGCTTGAATGATTTTGGTAAAATTAAGGCACTTCGGGTTATGTCTGGTCATGATTTAGTAATTATTATAGCATTACTATTATTTAAAAAAGTTTAAAGTAATTTTACATATCAAATATATTTTTTAGTAAAATTTATGTTTTTATTGGTCTTTTCATTTATTGGTAAACAATGAAAGACATTTCCTGTGTTATATTATTTTTGATATGTCATTATATATATCACTATGTGTAATGTTACATGCATATGCCTCAGATGTTTACATTTTGAGTTATAAAATCATTGAGTTTATAGCATTATCATTATTTAAAAAGTTTAAAGCAATTTTACATATCAAATACATTTTCCAGTAAATTTTATGTTTTTATTGGTCTCTTCATTTATTTGTAAACAATGAAAGACATTTCCTGTGTTATGTTATTTTTTGATATGTCATTATATATATCACTATGTGTAATGTTACATGCATATGCCTCAGATGTTTACATTTTGTGCAAACTCTGAGTTATAAAATCATTGAGTTTAAAAAAAAATAAAACGTGTTATTCGCATTCCCCGTACATGTACATGTAAACTTCTCATTTTTTTCCACGAGAATATCAATTCTCTTTCTCTTGTAAGTTGTTCGTTTTTGGTATGCTTTCACCTTGAAAAAATGATCTTAGTATTGTTAATTATAAATACTCGGATTAAGTTCATTATGAAGAAATATCTCTCTCCCGAATATGATGCAATGTGCCATACATGTATAAGTAGACCTACTGACAGTCCGATTTTAAAATAGTTTGATATTTATGAAACATGCGAGATTGCTTATAGTGATGACAATATGAAATAACTACTTATTCGCAAAAAAGACAATAAACCGATGAATCGATGCACAATGACACTTTTTGTGTCACCCTGCGTAGCATGGTAGGCACTTAGGGATTAGTTTTTTTTGTCCGGCGTCTGTCTGTCTGTCTGAGCCCGCGAGTAGACACTTGCTGGGAACTGTTGTTCTCTAAAGCCAACCCACTGCCCTTGTCCGGCGTCTGTCTGTCTGTCTGTCTATCCGTTACACTTTTTCGTCACACTTTCAATGAGCAGGTGCAGGTGACACACAGTGCTCCGCGGAGCACTCCATTCTAGTTTAGGATATATTGAGAGAATTTCTTCAAGGTTCTACAGAAAGCCGTCCGCGACGGCTACGGTCTGGTGTTATTCGTCCTTTTAGGATTGAAGTTCTCAGTTACAGTAAGAACACTCTGAACAATTGATTGTTTGGTGTTTTACGCCGCTTTCAACATTTGTTCCGTTATATGACGGTGTTGCCTTGGTAAGTTTCGAGTACTACAGGTACATTTATCTCGACACAAGCCAGTCAGTCGTAATGCTAACCATGCAACCCTGAGCGCCAAGGAGGGCAGCCATTACTACCAATTATTTAAGTCTTTGGTATGAACCGACCGGGGATCGAATCCGAGACCTACAGCACTCGAGGCGGACGCTCATCTACTACAATACACCACGAGGCGGTTTTAAATCACTGGAGAATGTACATGCATTTATAGGAAAATGTATGTGGAAATCAATAAATTGCTCTTAGTCAGAGTTAATAAAAACGCTAATAATTATATGACCGACTCAAATTAGAACTTGATCCTCATAATGCCTTGATACAGCATTTCAACAAAAGTCATTGCGACTTATGACTGTTTTGCGAAGAAAATTAGTTGAAACAATATTATGAAGTTGGAAGTTTGCGTATGAAAGAGAAATAACTCTGATAAGAATAATATTAACGGCAACCGAATTCGCACCCTGTCTCACCACTATCAATCACACATCTTCGAAATATCGATCGCATTCGACCCCGAGTCAACCCCCGAGTTGATACGCGTTGATTCGAGCGGCGTTTGTTTAAACAAGAGACACAGTCTACTCGGTTTTAACCCGATGTCACCCTACCCCAAGAACTAGGTAATATCGGGTAACTATCCGAATACTAGTACACAACAGTCTGGCAACATGGCGGAACAGACTTGGTTGATGAAAATTCGAACAGGCTCATTTATATGGATACAAGCAGGGGCGTAGCTCCCTTTAGGAACTGTAGGCACGTGCCTACACATTTTTTCTCAAAATGCCCCAAAATGCAGCTGCGGCGATAGACATACGCGTAATGTATCGACCAGATCAGCATGCGCTGTCCGCGCAGACTGATCCGGCCGACAACTTCCGTCTTAGGGGGATAGATGTTTAGAGTAGTGATTCCTGAAACAGAAAATCCACAGGAGGCGAAACGTGTTTATCCGGGTAGGCCTGTGTGGCATGCTTAGACTGATCCGGGTTGATACTTTACGCAGAGTCCACAATGTTGATTTTCTCACGAGACGGCCTACACATTGATAATTGCTAAGGAGGCGGCTTCCTGTAGGGATGCTTTTAATTTTCGGTCAAGGAGAATATTTAGACCTGCCAGCGTGACCACATATCTTGATTTCTCTTTGTCCTTTCTAAGTACATTAATTTAAGGTTATGACTTTTAAAACATCCCTTTTACACTCTATATACATGTGTGAGTTTTACAAATTAAAAACAAAAGACAAATGCCAGTATATTAATTGAATGTATGTACATTTTTATTTAAGCGAAATTCATACTGTATCTTGTCTAAACAGTAAACTGAATTGGTTACCTGCCTCATACGCTTTTTTAGTTCGATAGTATGTTAAACCGGGAACCACGAACAAAAGAAGGTACGCAGTAAATGTAATCTGTTTCTTGTTGTTGTTGTTTGACGTTGTTTACCCTCGCGCTCGGCATTAATGCCATTCCGTTCCTTACATGCTATAATATATTACGCAGTAATTCTAGATGAAGAAGTGCAGACATGAACAAAATAAATATCTGTTTCACAATACATGTTGCCGTCTAGTTGAAATGTTAATGTTTATCAAACTTATTCATACGAATCACAAGAAAAAAATCCTAGTTGTACTTAAAGGGAGGTAATTTGAAGTATATACGCACACTTTAATTAAGTTCCCATTTGGCCTGACACCTTTGTCTAATAATACACATGTAAGACGATTTAAATAAACAAGTAAAAGGGAATACAAATATTTAACACAGTTAAACATTTATTTAAGCGAAATTCATACTGTATCTTGAACAGTGAACAAGAGAAGGCACGCAGTAAATGTAATCTGTTTCTTGTTGTTGTTGTTTGGCGTTGTTTACCCTCGCGCTCGGAATTAATGCCATTCCGTTCCTTACATGCTATCATATATTCAGTACATATAAAAACGATTCATTCTTTAATTTACTTTAACATGTTGGTATATTGAAATGAGTGTTTCTGTGAGATTCACAGACTTAATACGTTGAAATGAAAATTTGTTTATAACATTATAACATTTATATTCATACCTATACATTAGGGTATCTACAAACAATTAATGAAATGTGTACACATTTATCTTGGCTTAAATTTGATTTTGATGTTGTTACTAATTTAAATAATAGTTTTCATTCATATAATTTCAATATTTATTAATCTTAATCATACGAATCACAATGTAAATATCCTTATATTGATTAAAGGGAGGAAATTTGAAGTATCCAACAGTCTTCAAAGGGATAAATATGTCAGCGTATTACCGTCTACAGTTGTTTGTGGATTTAAATGTTCTTTTTTCTTATTTCTACATGAACAACGAAAAATTGCGGCTTCTCTTTGACGCTTTGCGTCAAACATTCGTCTTGTTATATGATAGAATGGATATAAAAAGATTCACAGAAAAACGCATTGTGAAATCTTTCGTCAAGTATTTTCAATGATCTTCATGTTTCGACCCTCTACACAGTACGTTCATGCTAGTAACCAAGCGGAACTGGTTACCGTCATTTTTAATCAAATCGGGCCTGGACAAAATCGGGTTTTCACATTCTCTTCTTTCACTTTCAATCAAGGTCAAAACATTAAAAATCAATGCATTCTGGTGATGGTATACAGTCATTTCTACGCAAAAACAGTTTTTGTTTGACTATTTGGCATGACCGCGGATGTATTTGGCGTAATTTGACATTCGATATGCCATACCAGTTACTTTGGAAATGAGAAGTAATGGCCTGACTGTCCGTTGCCGTTTAGGGTTGTGGGAATGGCATTACAATGATGTATCGGTTTGAGGATACCTTTTGTAAATAATACGAGTAGCACTGGTAATTAACCCTTTTCCTCATGCAGCAAATCTGCAGCAGACGTCTTTGAACACATATGGGTTGAAATGTGGAAACTCTTTATAAATGGAACTAAAATTATTGAAAAGATTGTAGCAAAAGGAGAAATTGCTCATTATGAGCAATTTATTCTTTTGCTACAATGTTTTGAAAAAAAAAAATCATCCGCTGCTGAGGCGTAAGAAAGCGCCTGTATGTGGGAAAGGGTTAACACAGGTTTCGCCGTGAAACAAAAACTGAAATACTGTTAAACCCGATGAAAATAAATATCAAAATCGATGGACGAATGATATGAGGCGTGCAGAATAGACCTCTTTTCCGAAAACTTAGAACGAGCTTTCAACCATAAAACAAATCTGCAGCAGACGACTTTGGAAATAATCTACACAAACAGAGGAAGACAAAAATGAATAAATAGTAGGATGATTTTTAATAGAGCTGAAGACTTTGTGAAACAAGAGGAAATGAGCGATTTCTCCTTTTGTCACAATATTTTCAAATATCGTCTGTTGATGAGGCGTCATAAAGCGTCTTAATGTTGGAAAGGGTTTATTTTTGAATAAGAAAAGTGAACGCCTTGCTGGTGTGGTCGTAGCTCGTTCGTTTCGGTACGAGAGGTCGCACCGGGCTAGATCCCCGGCCGGAATATAACAAATATTTTAAAAGTTGCAGTACATGTAATGCCTTTCCATCCTTGGTGCTCAGGATTGTGGTGTTAGCATTACGACTGACGCACTGGTGTCAGGATAAATGAAATAGTAATACTAACTGTTAAGCTACAGTTCCAACGAACCTGGATCTAACACGGAGCACCCCGGATCAACACGGAACACCCCGGATCAAGAGGTATCTTGATCCGGAGTGATCCTTGGCGAAATTGAGTCAACGGTCCCTCGACGGTCGCAAAACATCGTCATCCTGGACCAGCCCGGAACCCAACACGGCGCCACAATGGATGAACACGGAGCCAACAAGGATTACCTCGATACCACCACGGTAGCGCCACGGAAAGTCCCGGAATGACCCGGACCATCCAGGATCAAACACGGTGTCAACACGAAGACACCGTACCATCCCGGACCATCCGGGACCATCCCGGGACCATCCGGGGTCTGACAATAGAAGAAACATTTTAAAGCTAGACGACTGAAGAGAAGATGCCACCAAGAAGAAAGCGTGCTGTGGTGGTCAATGTACCTGTTCGTGCGCCTTATAAAAAAAGGCGAGGCAGGAGCTAGAGGACTCCTCCGAAAGTCGTCCAACCTCTCCTAATGAGGCCTCTGATGTCGAGGATGTCCCTATTCCCTCGATGACCACCACTTCGAAGAAGCTAAGTCAATCTGCATCTGCATTTCAATCTGCAGCCGTCATCAATATGAACGAGGAGGTGGCAGATGTACCAGCCGTTTCTGTACCGAGCAGAAAGCGGGCCAAAAATAAAAAGGAGCTGCTTTTTACAGATGAGCAGGAGGTAAACATGGGGGAGTGGTTGAGGTCCCACCCTGAGCTTTTCATCAACAGTCTCAAGGCTTACACAATCTCTACAAAAAAAGCAGCGGGAGAGCTGGATGTAGAGTCTTCAGCCCTCTTACGACATGCTGGATTGCCCAGGATCGCTCAGGATCAACACGGTGCAACTACGGACCTTCCTGGAGCTGACACGGTCGATTCACGGACCGTCTCGGACTACCCCGGATTGAAAAATCCTCCCGGACGGTCCCGAATCTGTTTAAAATTGCCGTGGTGGTGTCCCGGACCATGACGGACCACCCCGAACTGTCCCGGATAAGGTCGGATCCAACACGGATCTGACCCCGAATCGGCCAATTTCAGTCCGGGACGATCCGGCACGATGTTGGACAGTCCGGGACGTTGGTGGGACTGGGGCTTTAGCTTACCAAATGAGCGTCGTGATATAGCGGTAGAACTGTTGAAAGCGGCGTAAAGCGTCATGTAAACCAACAAACAAATCACCGTAAAGTAGTCTATTAGTATTTGTAATAATCCTATTGACCTTTGTGGACATGTCCATTCAGGTCATTGATTCAATAGAAAAATAAACGGTGCGAGCTACAAATGGAAATCCATAGTAATCGGGTAGTTCTAATAGTCAGTGCTCCATAAACAGGCAGTTGTTCGGAACGCGACATTGTGATTGAATTTATTGACGCCGCGTGGAAGCGCGGCGTCAGTATGGAATAGGTTTTAATTTTGTACCAAGGGGTGACGTAATCGATAAGGGAGCAACCAACAAATATTATTTGTAAAGAAAAACTGTAATATGTTTGAAAAAACAGCCTTTATGATTGAACAAATTGTATTAACTGATTTAAGAAACAACAAGATACAAACTATATACATCTTTTACCGTTGTTACAAAACTTTAGACACATTTAAATTGTTTTTAATAACTGTTCCCCGTAAAAGAACCAAGGGGTCTTTTCGGAAAGAGCTAGAGTATCGCACCCGGACTCCCTTGTATCTAACTTTGTCTGCTCGCCAAATAGTTAATTTTGCACGGCGAGGGTAAATAAAAACAAATAATATTCCCCAACTAACTAGACTAAGATTTTTTTATGACTTGGTTTACGGAGTTCACTAGGCTACGCTTTTTTAATTGTTTGGTTTACTGCTCTGACGATTCGATTCATCAAAGCTCAGAAAAAGGATTCTTTCCTATTTATTTCTGTTGTATTACTAAACGTAAAACCTTCCTCCCCCATACAGTTGTTCATTCAGACCATTGAATTATTGCTATATGTTGACTATACATGAGAACATTTTCTTTTAATTTTCATAAATGCTTAATTTTAATATTAAATATCTTTAAACTTGTTAGAATTATTTGTATTTTTTGTTTATAAGCTCTCGTTTTTTGTTATCATACTTCTGCTCAACTGGAAGGAGAATAGATTCCCTCTCTCCTTCCAAAGATTGTGTCACACTTAACTTATAACTAGAGGCATTAACACTTAAGTTAATATCTGTTAATATTTCAGTATCTATGTTTTTAGTTTATCTAATTGATCTAGTTAGAGCAGTTTTAAAATTAAGAAACTTTAGCTTGTATGACACTTTATTGTTGCAGTCAATATTATGCAAACGGTAAACCAAATGGTTTGAAGACTTAATTTGTCATTGCACGACTAAACTTTACATGCTGAATATCAAATAGATCGTAGCATATACAGTGTATAAGCCCTACGTCATCTTGGCCTTCTTGTTTAAGATAAAGGTACATTTGGCCTTCTTGTTCAAAATATTTACATCCTGTCCGTTTGCACAGGTTACTTAAATGTATTGAACTGCATCTGCTTCCCTTTAAGTCATGCTTTAAAATCATGCGCGGTGTCTTTGATGCTTAGCATCAAAATTCGTCTTGTTATTATTAAGAAAAACTCTATTAGATGTTTGAAAAAAGCTACCTTTATGAATCAATAAATTGTATTGACTGATTTAAGAAACAAAAAGATGCAAAATATGTATGTCTTCTACCGTTATTTCAAATCTTTAGACACATTTAATTTGTATTTAATAACTTTTCCCTAACTTCCTAGGCCACGCTTTTTTTAATAGTTTGATTTGCGACCCTGACAAGCTCCTAGGCTAGTCTTTTTTAATTGTTCGTTTAACGGCGCCGAATTTGCCTATTTATAACAAACTGTTGAATTTCTAAACTTAAAACGTTCCGTGTTCATTTTGTGCATTGTATTCTTCCAATATGTGGACTAAACATGTGAATCTTTTCTTTTAATTTCACAAATGCTCAATTTTGATATTTTCTTTAATTTGCTTTTTTAGAATGGAATTTAATAAGGGAATTAACTCTCGAGTACAAAGGCTATAGGAAATTTCGACCGTTAGGCTCGGGTAGTTAATCTCATTGGCATATACGAACAAGGAACACTCTAATAATTCGCTACATCTTCTATATCTTAGAAGGATAGTGTTTAAAAGCTCACATAAAACATTTTAATACATGACTATAAAATTACATTTAAACTTTTTAAATTAACTTCGTATTTTTTGTTAATATACTCCCGTTTTTGTAAACATACTTCTGTTAAACTGGAAGGAGAATAGCTAAATGTTCAAAGGATAGTGTTTAAAAGCTCACATAAAACATTTTAATACATGAATATAAAATTACATTTAAACTCTTTGAAATAACTTCGTATTTTGTGTTAATATACTCCCGTTTTTGTTAACATACTTCTGCTCTCCTTCCAAAGCTTGTGTCATACTTTACTTATAGCCAGAGGCATTAAACCTTAATATATGTTGATATTTAAGCATCTAGGTGTTGTTTTTCGTGTGTTATTTATCTAATTGATCTCGTTAGAGCACATTTTAAACCGTTTATTCGTACAAAATTAAGAAACTTTAGTTTCTTTGACACATAAGTTGCAGTCAATGTTAAGCAAACTGTCAACCATATGGTTTTTAGGACTAACTTGACATTTTACGATTAATGCTGAATATCACATAGATCGCAGCATATAAAACGTCTATCCCTACGTCAAAACTGACCCTTTTTGCTCTTGGTAACCTTTTCTCATAGGCTATGGTAGGCAGGTGAGCAATGTAGGCACATCGTGGTCTTCTTGTTTAAAATAAAGGAACATTTGGCCTTCTTTTTCGAAGTATTTACGTCCTGTCTGTTTACACGTTATTTACATGTACTGAACTGCATCTGCTTCCTTTAAGTCATGCTTAAAAATCATGCGCGGCGTCTTTGGTGCTTTGCATCAAAATTCGTCTTGTTATACATCTTGAACAGGTCAATTTTATTAATTCCTATTACTTTTATTATTAATTAATTTATCGGTGTATTAACACTCATTTGTATTTTTATATATTTGTGTTATTAATGTGTGCAGTTTCTCATTTCTTTTAAAATAATAGTTTCTAGTATTAACTATTTCATTATATTAATTAATACAAACCGTAGTTGGATAAGTAGTTTTAAAACATCGGCATTTTAAGAAGAATGGGGACTATTAATGGATATGGAGGCGATTTGCCTATTTCAGGTTATAAGAAACACGCTTGTTTTATACTTGTTATTTCGTGTTACCTTTACATGTAGAACGCCCGAATCATTGACCCTCGCCCACATACACACATATGTCGAGGGCTTGGCGTGTAACGGTTGTAACTAGAAACCCTTTTTGAAAACCTTGGTTTAGGGGCAATTGTGACCCCTCTGTAAACAATGCAAAAATTTCCATTGTTTACCAAGAAAAAATGATTTAACGCTTATAAAGACTTTATGGCGAGGGAAATAACCTTGGTAAAACAAATTCCAATTTTAGTTACAACCGTTTCACAACAAGCCCTCGATGAACAGCAGACGACTTAAGAATAATATTATTAAAAATTCTCCATAAAAAGAATAAAATTATTGAATAGAGTTGAATCCATTATGGTAGAATAAGAAATTATTCATTTTGAGCTAGTTCTACTTTTGTAACAATGTTTTCAACAGTCGTCTGTTGCAAATGCGTCAAACTGCGTCTACACTAGGATGAGGCTTAACCCTTTCCCGCATACTGCCAATCTGCAGCAGACGAATTTGAAAACACACAGAACATCCCTTGAAATGAAAGAGCAATAATTGAATCGAGTTGAAAACGTGGTGACAAAAGGAGAAATTGCTCGTTTTGAGCAATTTCTTCTTTTTATCACCATGTTTTCAAAAAGCCGTCTGCTGCTGTGGCGTCAGAAAGCATCTACATGAGGGACAAGGTTAACCGTATCATTGCTATGGTAAACAACGGCGTAAAACCTGGAGCTTGTGTTCCAGAAAAAACCACCCTTTCCCATATGAGAAAAAAGCGAAAAAAAAAGAAAATATTTAAAAATTGCTATTACCTTAATGTTTTTGCATGTAAGGCATTGAGATTTGCTGACTGATGTACTACAAAATATGCACACTATTAATATTGCGGGGATTTTTCGTTATTTTGCATTGTAAAATCTACTGGGTTAGTAACCCAGTAAATCTAAAAATATCGCTGTATATTTATCACGTGATCACTACAACCGAATTGACAATCTCCTTCCCAGAGATGTTGTTCCTTACACTCAAGCATACATGAATGTAATGAGTCGATAGTGTTAGAGAATGCCGAATTGAATCCACAAATTCAAATGAGCAAGAGGAAATTCCACGGTATTTTTAAACGGGAAAACACGGAGCGGACGTTTTTTAAACTGCTTATTTCCTATGAAATAATGAAAAACAAGACTTGTACGACCTTCTACAACATTCCGTTACATATATATAGACGTATTTTGGATTAATTGGAATAAGTATAAAATATAACGATTTTGGACCATTATGGTGTTCAGTCCCTTTAAGAGCAAATTTGAAAACGAGTGCGACCAACCTTGTTTCCGACTAATGACAAAAGTAAATGCGATTAGCGTCATTCGTTTGCCACCAATGAGCTTACAGTATATGTGGAAAAGTAGCCGGTTGCATGCAAAACAGACTGTTGAGTGAAGTGGAGTTGGGAGACTCGGAAAATTGTTTAATTCGAACCCCCGAACAATCAAAGCGGGGTCAAAATACATATTAAGACTCAATCGATATTTTACATCTATGGCTTTCAAGTGTACGGTTATGAGTTCGATTTCTCGTTGGACCAATAGACTTTCCAAAGGTGATTTACAAATACGATTCAGGCTGATGCTCTTTGTACTGAACAGTTTGCAAAATTATTGAATTACAAATAGTATGGGATGTCAATCATTTGCCCGGTAAGATAGTCCAATGTGAACTTCGTACGATGCACGGGATTTGTAGGAAAGGTGTCAGAAAGCGTCTGTATGTAGGAAATGTGTCAGAAAGCGTCTGTATGTAGGAAAGGTGTCAGAAAGCGTCTGTATGTAGGAAAGGTGTCAGAAAGCGTCTGTATGTAGGAAAGGTGTCAGAAAGCGTCTATATGTAGGAAAGGTGTCAGAAAGCGTCTGTATGTTGGAAAGGGTAAAACACAATTCAAATATCACATACTTCCATTTTCTAACAAATAATAGACGAGCTATTTATTGCGTGGCGCGTCCAAGTCAGATTTATATACAATTTTACGAATACATATTGACACGTGACAAACATTTGAATTAATCAAAGGATGATACTGGTCAATGTTTGCTTTGTTTCGAATACCGTCACTGTGGTGTAGTGTTTGAGCGTCCACCTCGGTGCACGAGGTTGTGGGCTCGATCCTCGACCGGGTCATATGGATGATCAGGGTCAGCATTACGACTGACTGACTGGTGTCAGGATAAATGGACCAGTAGTACTGTTAACGTACACAGTAAACACCGTGATATAACTGAAAAGGTGTTGAAAGTGGTGTAAAACACCAAGCAATCAATCAATTGCTCTGCTTCGAATGGCTTTTACGGCGTTTTGATAGTATTCCGCTAATACTAGTCTGGCGCGTTTTGGGGTAAATTTCCAGCGTTATCGGTAAGTCTATCCTAACACCGGTAAACCATTATTGAATACTAGCTTGCAATACATATCCCTTGGTCCATGGAAGTCATTATATTAATTACAAAAGTTTGCAATGTCTCGACCAACGAGGAGTCGAACCTCCATCTACAAAATATACTATACTTTTGCATTGGAAAGAGAAATATGTCCTTTATATCAAGTACACAGCTATAACTCCTTTAAATGAAAGGCGTTATATACATGGTCATGTATGATATCTTTCAATGTTTCCTTTGTTTCGAATTGGTTTACGGCGTTTTGATGGTACTCTGCTAATCTTAGTCTTGCGCGTTTTTGAGGTAAATTACCCGTATAGCAGAGAAAGGGTCTATGGTTATTACATGTAACTTGATAAGACATTACTCAAAAAGTGACATGTCACTTACAAGAACGGAAAACGTACACAGATCGTAGGTTGTAATATCCATTTACAAAGTAAATAAACTAAATCTTGCACTTTCGGATTGGTCCTTAAATTGCCTTTCAGAGTGGCTGTTACTGTGTTTAGATTAAGAGTGTTAATTGCATTTAATCGAGCCATTGCACAAGAAGTCAATATTCACTTGATATTAATGAAATATTAAGATATCAACACATTTTCTTTTGATATTTGGATGTATTTGAAAGACATTGAGCAGATCGATAGGTTTTATAGATGTAAAAATACTCTATGACACAAGTCAACATATTTATTTTTTTATTTTTACGTAAATATTTAAATATTTTCTTATTAAATTCATTCAATAATTTACCTAATGAAATATCAAAAGAACCCCTCCTTCAGAAGTAAAACAGGAATGTATATAAGCGTATCCCTAGTTACATGTTTTAATACGTAAATCACTATTTTGTTTATTATAATAACGATGGACAGTATCCTGATGAGGTTGTCCTGCTGCAGTAGTCATTGTTCACACGCGGCTCATATTTATTAGGAAAAAATGAACAATATTTTTCTTTCTTTTTCAGACCAATCATGAATATTCTAGTAACAGGAGGTGCTGGATATCTTGGTTCTACGATGACACCTATGTTACTCGAAAAAGGCCACCACGTCACAATCTACGACATCTTTAACTGGGGTATTAACTCCCTGCTGCCCTTTGCCCACCATCCACATCTACATATTGTCCGCGGTGATGTCAGAGACAGAGAGCACCTTGCACAGGAAATGCACGACCAGGATGCGATGTGACAAAGACCCTGAACTAGCGATCGCAACAAATATTATGGCGACTACAAATGTTGCAGAACTTAAAACACCCAAACAGATCTTAGTGTACGCTAGCACCGGATCATGCTATGGCGCCGTTGATTGTGTTTGTTCTGAAGAAACTAACATAAGCCATTTGACCTTATATGGAAGCAGCAAGGCGGAAGGAGAGTCCGCCGTCCTCGCCCACGGTGGTGTTGCCATTCGCTTGGCAACTGTATCCGGTCTGTCTCCAAGATTGCGTCCTGACCTACTAATCAATGATCTGACATTCAAAGCAGTTACCGTTAAGGAGTTTGATTTATACGAAGGCAGATTCAGAAGGACCTTTTTACACATTAAAGACGCTGCAAACGCATTCATCTTTGCTCTCGAAAACGCAGACGAGATGAAATGTTAAGCGTACAATGTCGGTGATGAGAAGATGAATATGACAAAATCACAGGTTGCCCGGACCATTCAAAAGTTAGTTGAGGACTGCATCATAACAGAATCAGAGTCTGGTGTTGACAAGGACAAGCGTGATTACAAAGTGTAATACGCCAAGATAAGAACGTTAGGATATAAGTCCACGATTTCTGTTGAAGAGGGAATTCGTGATCTGCTCAAGGTGTTGCCATATATAAATCCGGTCGAAAAGGGGAAATACGAAAACGTGTAACTCACTGCAGGCTAATTTAAACCATTTCCCCTCTTTCAGACGCATTGTAATGCATATGCAGCAGGAAGACCTTGAAACACATAATGGTCATTGTCTCCATTTGCCACAATATTTTCAATTCTATCAAATAATTAAAAAAAAATCATAGAGAGTTTGCATATTTTTTGCATAGCTGTTTACAAAGTCTTATGCGTCAAAATGCGTCTGCAAATGGCAATATAATAGAGCTGAATCTGTTGTGCCGAAACGAGACATTGACCACTATGAGAGCAATGTCTCCATTTGCCACAATGTTTTCAAAGGTCGTCTGCTGCTGATGTGTCGAAATGCGTCTGCAATTGAATATAGGGATAATACACATTTTCGAGGGCGTGAACATCTGCGAAGCACGAGGGCATAAACACATTTTAAGGGCGTCCGCAGATGTTCACGCCCGAGAAAATGTGTATTTTCGCTATTATTTAAATATATTTAAACTTTATTAACTATTGTAGTTTCAGAAGCGCCTTTGGTATATGGGACGTTCCACGAGAAAACCAACATTTTGGACTCTGCGTAATGTATCGACACAGATCCGGCTCGACACATTCCGTCTCAGAGTGATAGAGGTATACAGTAATGATTCCCGAAAAAGAAAATCCACAGAATGCGAAGAGTGTCTGTCCGGGTAACCTGTGTGGCATGGTTAGGCTGACCCGGGTCGATACTTTACGCAGAGTCCACGATGGTGGTTTTCTCGCGAAACAGCTCATATGTTCTGCAGACTATGATTTGATAACATCGTGAGTCTAAAGTGCTTCAAGAATTTCCGAAAAATGCAAAGTAAATAAATATTTCAATAAGCCCATTTCGATCCGCCGTGGTCGAGTGGTTAGCGTCGGGGATTTGAAACCGGGTGTCCCGGGTTCGATCCCCAGTCGCGGCACGACGGTCATGATGGAGTGCCCTTGGGCAAGGCACATTTTCTAGCCTAGTACTGGTTTGTTTACCCAGGGATCATGAATAAGTGAACTGTCGCCGTGATATAACTGATATAATGTTGAAAGTGGCGTAAAAACCCAAAGAAACAAACAAACTACATTTCAAAAGGTTAATTTCATTTCGAAGCAGGCAACTCATACATTGTCATATCAAGCCACCAATAAATCCTTTCGATTAATTCAAAACAATTGTTAATACAATGTGATAAAATAGTTTATTTGCGTAGTTAGGCCTACGGCCCACAATACATACAGTGCAACATCAAATTTCTTCTAAAAACTTTGAAACATAGAGGGTTATGTAAGCTTGGTACGGTAAAGCATTGTACCACGTATTTAGATTCGAATCTCTTATAAACTTCACAAATAAAAAAGGCATGAAATTCATCCTCGATCACTAAGTTATCTTTTTGAACCGTAAGAATGTATAGTTAGTATTGTTTTGTAGTTACCGAAATTGACTTTAAATCTATTGCTTTGATTTGATTAAAAAGGAAGTGTAGCATGTGGAAATGTGGAGGGATACCTTGGATATACTCAAGTTAAAAATAGTAAATGAAAAACTGAAATTACTTGAACACTTTCTCCATCGCGGACTTCTTTTAAAAACCTTTGTAGCAAAGAAGAAAATCCTTTTTTTCCTCAAAAAGTTTAATAGTTATTTAAGACCATCGGCCCAAATTACATTATATACAATATAATCATAATATATAGCAATGTTGTGTCACGGGAAGGTATCATGATAAACTTAGAATATTTATTTAACATGGTTATTTCCCTTCATATAGATGGTATACATAGCAAGTTAATTTACGTAGTGTTTCATAATGACCGGTATTCATAAGAGTATAGTAATCATTAACATGTTTTCAGTCATTGTACCATTTAAATAAGTAGTGAGTATGAATGTTGTTATATTAACCACATAAAAAGAAAGCATGGTACTTGCAGTCTAAAATAAAAATGTTTTCGGTATCACGACAATGAACTCAAATACGATCTTCTCTTTGTGTATTATTGTGTCTACCGATCTCAATTTTTAACTTATGATTATAACATATATTTACTAAATGGTGTGTTATGCTTATAAGGTATATCTAATGAAAGGTGCCTCTCTACGTTTGACAAAGTTTTAAAATGTCTATAATGTCCACATCTACTTGAACACATACAGCTTCAATCCAATTTTGGTTAAAACAGTCAATGATTCGATTTTTAAACATTTTGATGAACATATTTCCATCACCAATTTCTTGGAATATCCATGTGTATCCAAATCGATATGTAAATAACAGACTTTTAACATTTGTAACCCACATGAGGGAAAGGGTTAATTTCAGCATTTATTTCTTTTCCCACCATGTCTTCAAAAGTGGTCTGTTTCTGGGTTAGAAAATATTTCAAAAACTGACAAATGAATTATTAAAAGATATATATATTTACACACACATTTTATTTCAATCATTCTAGAGCTCATCATAAAGATACATATCAAGTTATTGAGGAGTGCTTATACATTCCAAAATTTAACAAATTAACATTACATAATATCTTACATCTGTGTTACAGATCCAGTATCGTTTTCCTCTCCCAAACAATATCTACCTCCATGACCAATACAGTCAAATATTATATACTAAGATGTCAAAAAACATCACATTTTGAAGACTGGAATACAATAACAGATACACAGGTGAAAGGAGAAGATCAAAAGCACATACACCACTGGTGTTAGGTGTCTCACAAAGGAAACAACTAAAACCAGATACATTAGTGAAAGCTGTGTTAAGCATTAAACAAACAACTGATGTTTCATATCAAACAACTGTTATGCCTCTGCAGTAGACAACTCTTGAACACATTATGAGGAGAGAAGAAATTGTTTTTAATGAATAATCATTAATTTTATTTGCCGAAATGAGCCGTCCCGCGAGAAAACCAACATTATGGCCTCTGGGTAATGTATCGACCAAGATCAGCCTGCGCAGTCCGCACAGACTGATCCGGGCCGACACATTCCGTCTCAGGGGATAGAGGTATTGAGTTATGATTCCTGAAAGAGAAAATCCACAGGAGGCGAAAAGTATCTATCCGGGTAAGCCTGCGTGGCATGCTTAGGCTGATCCGGGTCGATACTTTACGCAGAGTCCACAATGTTGGTTTTCTCGCCGGACGGCTCAAATGTTTTTTGAACTCATTATCATAGAGAAATTCAAAAATCTATAAATATATAAATATTGTACTGTTTTTCCTATGCCTTTTATGATTTCAGTACAAGCGTCTCTACAAATATCCTTTTAGAAGTGATAACCCCATTCCAAACATGAAAATCCAGATACATCTGCAGCAGACGACTTTTCAAAACATTTTTGCAAAAGGAGAAACTGCTCATCATTGCAATAATTGTTTTCAACTGTATTTAATAAATTCAAAGGGACTCTCCATACTTTTGCTTAGATATATTAACAAAGTTGTCCAGTGCAAACTCTTTATATGCTGGAAAATGTTTCACATAAATATATGTACATGTACGTATTGAGGATTATCACAATGGCGCTGTGATTGGGACACACCTCCGCAGTCACTCCACGATGTCTTATCATCCCACTCCACGTAAATACGTTCCGGCCGTTCACCAATCTTAACACACTCTCCCTGGTAACACAACTGTAACAGATGAAAGACTTAGTGAAAGGACAAACACATGACTGTTTTTCCAAATCATGTACCGTCTCTGTAGTGTAGCGGTTTCTTTGGCTGTCTCAGAAGCGGGACACCGGCGTTAGATACCTGGCTGGGTCAAACCAAAGACTAAATAAAGAGCGCCGCGTCGTTAACGCAAAGGCTCGACTGTTTTTTTCTAAGTCGAAAAAGAGGCATTTCTGAATAATGATTGAAGCCAGAGTTTTGTGACATGGTATAGACATGCGTATTTTTCCTAGGAACATATGTACCACGTTTCATTTGAACATGTTCCCCGGTTTTTGATGTATGATGTAATGTTACAAGTTTATGTCGACGCAGACGACGATGCCAGGGGTATCACAATAACCCGACTTTTTTTCTTCGATAAACAGACGAGCTCAAATGTGTTTCTCTCCTTGGCACACAGGGTGGCTCTGATAGCATAAGTACTACCAATATAAGCGATTTCTTATTTTGCCACAATGTTTTATAGTGGTCTGTTACAGATGTGTCCAAATTTGTATACAAAATGGAAAGGGATATAACCCTTTCCACATAAATGCGCTTTCTGATGCATCTGCAGCAGACGCCTTTTGAAATCATGCGATCATTTAAAGACGATTTCTATATTTCTATATTTTGGACTTAATCATTTTAAAGTCGTCTGCTGTAGTTTTATTGTATGCGGGAAAGGGTTACGAAAGCACTTATTCACATGAAATCATCTAAATGTACCTTTATCTCAAAGCCAGTGCAAATGTACAATATAATCAACATACAGCCTGTTTCCACTTACAGCACATCTACGTCCTATAGCAGAGGACTTTGAAAGCAACAAGGGGAAACATATATAGAAATGAACATATCATTTGGCCACTACATGAGAAAACCGGTGATAGTGACAACATTTTTGATTTTTTGGATTTTTACATGTTGATATAGTCCAACCTGTCTATTTTTGATTGATATATATGTAGACTTCGTATGACGAATATTGACGCCGTAATGGACGTCAAAAATAAACATGTGTTACTCATTGCTGAAATGACGTCGACGTCATTTTCATGATTTATGATCGACGCTCAAACAATTTCGTCATTTACAACAAAGTTATTCTCAATTTTATCAAAATGGTTTGAGTACATTTTAAGTCATTTAACGTATAACTTCACCTGTAAAGCAGTACTACATCGAATGTTGGTGCAATTTAAAGCACGGCGTTTTGAACAAGATGTTAGGGTCGTGCTGAAATACAAGTACATGTACGACATAGTGTTGGAGTCTTATTTCCTGTGCTACACGAACAATAATTCTACGTATCAACATGCTTATTTGAATCCCGCCGATAGCATCGATTGCTTACAAACTTAGGAACAAATCCGGAAAATATATTCAATCTAGATCTACTATATCGAAGGAAATGAATTGCATGTTTTTAGATTCGGCTTTTCTGATAGTAATCGTTTAGCGAGGTCTTATTTCAAATTTATCCGACTTCCTCAAACCTGTGTGGTTTGGGATTAAAGCGACCTCATAAAGGTCTGAGAGCAGTGTCCGAGATCCTGTTGGTGCAGTACCAATTCTCAATTGACAATAGTCAAACTCACTCTTTCGACTCTTGGTTGTTTGGATACGAAAGCTCCGGTCTATCTGTGTTGTTTAATTGAAGAGCTAAATATCTTTTAACAAATAACATCAACAAACTTGCATATCAGTCGAAGTCCGCTTTGTTATATAAATAAATTTAATTTAGCAAATGATGATATTTGTTATAATTTTCTTTTATTTATATTCAGATATGCAACATTCTGCTTTAATGTGTAAGACATGGCAGTTGGGATACAAGATACAATATATTTATTTCGCAATTTAGGCCACCGACCCGTTATACAACATAATTGATAAGTATAAACAACAAAGAGTGATGGAATACATAATAACACTGACATTTGAAGCTGAGAACGAATTAAGATATTGAAAGAGTCTCGCTTCTTAGTTTGAATTCGCTCTGTATGAATGTTGCAGTATTTGTCTAGAGCCTTGTTGTTTATCCAGGATACGTTAACATAAATGTCTCTTAAATCGTCATAAGAAGGACAATCGTAAAAGAAGTGAAACTCATCTTCAATAATACACATATTTTTACCAAGACATAAAGGGCAAAAACGGTGATTACTTGGAATCGATAGGTGTCTACCTCTCTCTATCATAAAGTCATGGTTAGAGCATCTAAAGTTTAGTAAGATAAAAGAGGTAAGGATCAACTTAAATATAGCTCTGGGTTTCAGTAATAATAATTCGAAATATTTGTAATGTTGTCCTCTTCCCGCGTTGTTTTTATCCATATGCCATTTCTGTAAGTAGCAGTCTTGAATCCGTTGTTTAAAATGCGTAATATATAGAGCATCGTTACCTATGTCTTGTGAAATCCATACATACCCAAAGCCATGCATAAACAGGAGATTTGTTATACCGGTTGCCCATGTATTTCCACCTGCCTCATCGAGGCGTTTCAACATCATGTAGCAGTGCTTCGGGTACTTATGGTTTTCCATGCGAGTTACGTTTAACCAGTATTTAATACAATTAGGAATGTAACATGTACAAAGACGTAGACGTCCACATTCTCCTAAAACAAATGGTTCCGATGTATTTCCTGCTAGATTACAATACTGCTAACAACATTTTATATGAACTCATTCAACTTTATCAGAATACTTATAACCCTAAAGTTGAGACCCGTAGCATAGAATAGGCAAAACAGTAGTATCAAAATATTTGAAAGCATCTACCGGGTTTAGTCTTTCATACAAATGCTGAAATCGAAATTCATAAAAGAATGATTTCATTGCTTGTTGTGACAATGTTTCGAATGATTTTGTCCAGGAAAATGTAGAAGTGATATAAAGACCCAGATATTTATAGAAAGGTTTTTTGTTTGTTTGTTTGGAGTTTAACGCCGCTTTCAACAGCTTTGGTCATATCACGGCGGTCAGTGCACCTACCCATGTTTTCCTGGCTTTCCCACACCAGTACTTACACAACATTCTTTCGAAGCCACTGACTACTTTCTCACATAGATCAGAGGTAAGAGGCAATGGAAAACATCGCCCGAAAGAATGTCGCCGCAACCGGGTATCGAACCCGTGACCTTCAGATCACGAGTCAGATACGCTACCAATTGAGCTACCCGGCCGGGTCTTATAGAAAGGTACAGTCTCCATTTGTTTTCCTTTATAGTACCATTGTTCAGTCTGTTGTTGTATTCCACTATTACGGCAGACAACGACTTTAGACTTATTTAGATTAAGAATCATATGTATAGATGTGAAAAATTAATCGATGATATCGATTTGCCTTTGTAGTGCACGGGCAGTATCGGAAACAGTTGCAACTTCGTCTGCAAACAAAAGGGCGTATAACTCTTCAACATCTTCAAGAGACAAAAACACCACGCTCACATTTGGATCTGAGCAACAAATCAAGGTCATTGATAAAAAGAGATACAAATATCGCACTACTAATACATCCTTGTCGTGTACCCGTTTTACAATTAGCTTGTAAGTTTATCATTAACTTTTACACATGACTTAAGTTGTGAGTACATTGATTGAAAAACATTGGAAAAACGTCCCTTGATATTATTTCTTGCAAAAGCATCCCACAGTTTCGTATGTTGAATACTACCGAATGCTTTTGCAAAGTCAATAAATAAACAGTAAAATCTTTCGCTATGTTTTGATTAATACTTCTGTATAAATGACATTAGAATCAAATTGTTATCCGTAGTTGAATATCCTGATCTAAACCCAGCTTGCGATTCATCAATAATGTTATACTCTTCACACAATAAGGTTAACCTTCTATATAAAATATGTACAAACACTGTACACAGAGTATCAATTAAGGAGATACCTCGATAAGTAATAGTATCTGTTCCTTTTCCTTTCTTGTGAACAAGTGTAATAATACTATTACCCCCATCTTTGCTAGCCAAGGCTACTTCGTACATTACCATTCCCATAAGTACCCTTGGCGGACGGCCTCTTTAGAAATTGAAATGCCCGCTCTGCAATTTGATTGGATGCGTAGAAAGTTTTAGGCATCCAATCAAATGCCATGTAACAAAACCTTGTTAGTTACAACAATTATGGCCGCCACTTCCGTAGTAACCCGGGAGTTGGTCGGAAAATGCCGTATTTCGTAATCATAATTAAAAAGAGTAGAGATCCTTTTCGCCACATCTAATGTCTCTTTAAAATTGACGCTACGACTTTTTTAGTTGAGCCCCACCCACCATAACAACCGTCGTTACGTTAGACAAACAAGAAAGTGTCGGCGAAAGTGGTTTATCGTATTGAAAACTTAACGCACGTCCCACCTGGTTTTTCGCTATTAATACAGTACTATTTCGTTTAATTTAGCGAAATGTATTTTCATGCTGTCAAAATGATTATGGATGACAACATTGTATTACAACAGCGAAGTGTTACGGAGAAACCGCATACTGTTAGTGTTGACATTTCCGCAGACAAGAGTTTTTTATGCGCTATGTTCTTGTCTAGCAGTGTAAGAGAAATTAATATTATTCATTATCTTTTTGAGTAAAACAGTAAAGTAAACCACACTATATCGACGATAAAATATCGTGTTACTATAAATAGCCTCTATCTAGCTATAGTATCATGATAAAAGAGACGGGTTTTCACAGCTAACTTACAATCTCTCCTTTCCCTACAATGTTTTCATGTTTGCACTATTATATGGATGATTTAAAATTGTAACAATCTGAAAATGAAAAAAACTTCTATTTAACCCTTTACCTGATAAAGACATTTCCAAAATAAAAATCCTAGCTGTAGATAAGGCAAAGACCTAAAATAACATCATTATTTTAGGTCTCTGAGAAAAGGTTAAGATTTTTAGTTCAGATTTTAATTTAATAAAATGAATGGTACTTTTTCTTCTATTCAATTTGCGTACTATATTCAAATTCAATTGCTACACTGGTACAAATGCCTTGATATGACTGAAAAATTGTTGAAAAAAGGCATTTAACCCCAACCAATCAATTTTGGAAACCAAGCTTTAGGCATGTGTGCCACTGAATATCTGGATTAACGTGTGCATAACCATTCTTGGCCATTCACCATTTAGTCATAAAAAGTCACAGGAAACTGTACCGGTAACCATTTTGATCCTTTAACATGGATCTTTATGTACACTTGTTAAAATGATATCAAGGTTGGTTTGCCTTGAACCGCTCATTTTACGAATTCCACCTTTTCCCAGAACATTTCAGTAAGGCTCTTCAAAAAACAACCATTAGGTCCCAGACCGGTGTAAAATGACTTGTTTACATCTGGTCGCACTCAGCACTATTCGAAATTGGTCATAGAAGGTACAAATTATGTAAATCGGTATCCAATTGAGTCCTTAGTGTGGATGCACAGGCATGTCATTTGCCACAGGTTTTACACTTTCTTAGGGGTAATATATTAAGAATATATGTTGAACATAATCATATATCCAAGTAAACAAATGTTTTTCTTTATGATTTTTTATTTCTCATATTATTTCAATGTGGTACTGAATTACATGTACAAGTTTTAAACCTCTCCAACACTATTCCTGAAGCCTCTCCAGCAGACAACTTTTGAAAACATTATGGCAAAAGTACAAATTGCTCATGATGAGTTGCTTCTCGTTTTGCCACAGTGTTTTGAACTCTTTTTGCAGGACTTACACTTTCTGGTTCAAAGGTTGTACGTATTGTTGTTCATATGTTTTCATTTGTCTGGTTCGAAAGAATGTTGTGTAAGTACTGGTGTGGGAAAGCCGGGAAAACATGGGTAGGTGCACTGACCGCCGTGATATGACCAAAGCTGTTGAAAGCGGCGTTAAACTCCAAACAAACAAACAAACAAATCATTTGTCTGGTGCAAATTAGTTGTATGTTGGAAAAGGTTAATAATTTTAATATGTCTCAAAACGATTTCTTCATTGCAAACATTTTATACAAGTTTGTTAACATTTGTCATACTCTTATTTTCATTTTGAAAAAGTCAAGATAAGACATCAGATTAAGGGTTAATCCTTATCCATTGTTTTATTCTATGCCCTATCAACATGTGCCCCTATTCTTCTGATGATGTTTTCAAATAAGGATGAGCATTGTATTTGGTACATACTTTGAGAGCATTGTGAGAAAAGGAGAATGACAAATGAGATTCTTTCATTATCCCTTATTCCTCTGACTTGCAATGAAAAATTCAAGCTTTGTGCTTAGTTCCTGGGTTTAAACTTGTGTAAGTGGTCACATCTGTCAAGCTTATTTTGAAGAGTGTGGTCTTCTGACTTCAGAACAACCATATCCATTGGAATTACACCTGAAGTAAATAAATATTTATTATGTATGGACAATTATGATATATTTTTTAACTATAGTGATCCAACCCATAACCTGTATGACCCTTTCCAATATACAATAACATGGAATAAATGGGTAAATACCCAGTTCACTAAAAAAAAAATATATATGCAGCCCTATGACCCAACAGAGGTCTGCTGCTCTTGAAGCAGATGTTCTAGAAAGAATGATAGAGCAAGCGCTTAAATACAACCAGCCGAGCTCCGGTAGCGACGCGGGCTGTCAATCCAGGGGTTGTGAGTTTGAATCCTGGCTTGGCCAACTTTCCGACGATTGACAAAAGTCAATGTGACATGCGTCATTCATCTTCCACAAATGCGCTAAGTCTATATGGAAAAGCAGCCAGTTGCTTGGGAAGATGGTTGTGTGCAGTACTGGTGTGAGAAAACCAGGAAATGCATGAATAGGTGAACAGGCCGCCGTGATATAACTGAGAAATTGTTAAAAACGGTGTTTAACCCCAATCAATCAATCAATCAATTAAATACAACCACTAGATTGATAGTCCTCTGTCATTGTTCACCATTTTCAGAAGTGATTACTACTCAACATGATGAAAAAAAGTATTGCAGTATGTCAAAGCAATAGTCTAGACGTAGTGGTTTAAGTGAAAAGAGGATAGATATACCAGAAACACATATTTATTTAGACCAAATAATTCATAAATCTGTCCACAAATTTTAGCAAAGGTTCATATGAAAAAAATTATATTTGTTCACAAAGACAACAGATGGACACGGAAATCAGTTTTGTCTCTGCACAGTTCGTTGATAATTTGTTTATAAAACAGTTGAGGTATTTCATTTAACTCTTCCATGGAGAAGAGAAGCAAGGAATCAGACTCGACAACCTGCTGGGTTTTCAAAAAGTGTTTAGAAGGTTGAGTGCATGGTGTTGATAATAAACACAAATGACAGTTCGAGAAATAATCAATTGACCACAGCGGGACTCGACCACAGCACATGTGAACCGTCTAATATTGTTATGCATACATACGTTTGAGAAGAAATATACAACCCCCTCACCCAAAACATTTTATTTTTAAGACTAAAAACAAGACAAAACAGTAGTCTATTAACCATCAGAGAAGACTCAGCTTATTGTTCTTATTTTTAATGTGATTTCATTTATTGCAACAAACTTGTTTATGGGTATTTTCTATTATTTTCAGCTTGAAGCTCAGGTAGATGTTGCACCACTTCAGCAAACAACTGCAGAAGCAGATGACTGGACACACCATGAATTAAAGTCACTTAATGTTGCCAAGAATAATGATCAGTTCCAATCCACAGACCCAGAAGATGATGAAGTTGAGGCAGTTGATCATGAAAACTTCACAGTCGAGTTCATTGAAGATTTTATGAACAAAGATACTGACAGTGACAATCCTGGTAATTCAGATGAAATCCCATTGTACCCAGGTTCAAAAGTTAACTATGACTGGATTATGGCCCTTTAAATTGTCAAAATTGCTATAATACAGCTTGTGAACACAATAGAGCCTCCATTTACTATCCGATCTTCACCAAACTTAGATAGTAGTTAAATATTGATGAGAGCTCGGTTACTATTGCAAACCAGCCAGATCCGCCCATGCAAGACTGGATAATGGCCCTTGAAATTGTCAAAATTGCTATAAAACAGCTTGTGAACAAAATAGAGCCTCCATTTACTATCCGATCTTCACCATACATACATGCTCTGGATTGAAATGACCAAAGAACCATCCCAGTAGAGCATAGGCCCTCATGGGCCTCTTGTTTTTGTATATATGCATGTATTCTGATTATTATTTCACCTTGTAATAAACCAGTAATTAGTGGTTATAGTTCTTCCGTTTTCATATACTTGCCCTTTTCTTCTCTGTACTCTATAAAACAAGTGCAATGCACCATATGAAGTATGATTATATATATACTATATTGAAAATCAATAAAATCTATATTAAATCAGCAAAAAGCTAATTGTGTCACCCTGCGTAGCATGGTAGGCACTTAGGGATTACTTTTTTTATTGTCCGGCGTCTGTCTGTACGTATGGACGAGTACTTGTGGGGTGCGCTGTTTTCCTAAAGCCCACCCACCACCCTATTAAGACAATTAGATATTTTGTATGTTTTATAACGGGTATCTCATTTGCATATTAATGTTATTCATTCCGTAAAACGGTGATACTTACGGAATGAATAGCATACTTGTGGGGTGCAGCCCACAAGAAAACATCAAAGGAAATAACCCCACAAGTCCACTTCATAAGAATGTCGGTCTGTCTGTCCGTCTGTCTGTCTGTCCGTCACACTTTTTCGTCACACTGTCAATGAGCACGTGTAGGTGACACACGTGCTCCGCGGAGCACTCCATTCTAGTTTTTATATATCATATGATTATTGAACATTAATTAAGAAACTAATGAATAAAACCTAATGAATTTGATGAGTCCAAAGTGTCTAGTACTGAACATTTCTAAGTATGAGATTTCCGTGTGAATTGTAACATTTTGTTGCTCTTTTGTTTTGTAAGTATAAAATCTCCGTGTTCTCAAAATTTAAGTATTAAACATCCGTGTTAAGATAGAAATTCCGGGCGGACTTGTAGAAATTTCGGGCGTAAAAATTGTTAAGATTTAAAAATCCGTGGTGAAGTTGAAATTCCGGGCAGAAACGACAGAATGTCCACACGGACTTTTGCCATGATTTCCGTGTCCGCCTGGACTCCGCCTGGAATCCGGGTAGATTTTTTATACAGGATTCTTTAATTATACATATATATCAGACTTGAAATTTCACTGAAAATTATGTTCTCCCATTTCTCATGGCTATTTGAATTATTTTTATTCTGATTTCACCATTAATTATAATAAAATGTTATTGTTTAAATTTTACCTGAAGTGATTTGTTTTTGAAATAGTGAATGTAATGCAACAACTATCTATATTTAAAATTGGTAACGGATAAAGAAAAGCCTAATTGAAACAATGATGTTTCACACAAAAAGGTGCAAAAGTGACAGGACAATTGTGTTGACAGGTTACTGTAATATACCTATGGTATCCAATGTTGATTTGTTTGGAGTGGTCTGCAAGGTTTGACATTCTGATATTCATGACACATCTGTTAAAGTAACATCACACAACATCCCATTTGCTGTTAGATTGCTAAACCTGTGTGGCTTCACATAGTTAACCAATCAGACTGATTTGAAATTTAACCTAAGTTAAAATATAAGTAATTCACTTAGAAGATATGCATTAATTGTGCATTATTTGATTATGTTAGTAGTTGTGTCATAATGGAATTAGAGGACTACAACAATCTTGTTGAATTCATAATATTTGAAAACTTCCCTGTTAGTTTAGAAGGAAAACTTAAAGCTGATGTTAACAAAAGGCATCGCTTCAAGACCAAAGCAGAAGCATTTTACATTGATGGTATGTGTTTTTTAACTTTGGAAAAGATACCTCTGTCCTCATATTGTGTAAGACCTGTATCTAATGCCTATTACTTCTAGGACCAAGTACTAGGTATCCTCATGTTAAGCAAATTTAATTTTTACCCTTTTCCACCTGCAGACGTATTTTGACACAACAAACGACTTTTAAAAACATAAAAAAAAAATCAAAGATCTTAAATATTTCTCTAGTATGAAAATTATATTCATTTTTTAACTCAAATCTGAACAAGTAAGTTTGCTGAATTGGTAGCTGTCCCAAAAAAGATGTAAAAGAATGATTGGTATAAATTTTTAAAAAACATATTTGCCAATGTCTCTTTTGGCCACAATGTTTTCAACTGTATTAAACCCTTTCCCACTTATGTTATTTAAAATAAAATAGAAACTTCGAATAATTGCTCTTCATGTGTAATTTCTCCTATTGCAACACCGTTTCCTATAAAAATGTCTGCTGCAGTTGTGTCAGATTACGCCTGAATGCTGAAAAGGGTTAAATCATTACAAAAAATGATTTCTGCATTCATATAATTTATGTTTAAAAGCGTCTGCTGCAGAATAGTTGTATTAGGGTTAAATATAGGCATAGTCAAAATGGAACTTAAAAATTCATTACTATTTTTACACACTGATTTTTTTTTTGGCTGGAATTATTAGGAAAAAGTGGAATTTAGATTTCAAATTTGGGATCATTTAGGCTGAAATGATGGAGGAAAAGTAAATCTAAATAATGTTGCTGTTCCTTTAAATGAATTTGTAATACCTCGACAACAGACTGGTTTATTCCAAACGTATGTTCATCCTCTCTCCCACATACGGACTCTTCCTGATGCATTTGACAACTTTTGAAAACATTGAGGCAAAAGGAGAAATTGTTCATTACTGAGCAACTTCTGCTTTTGCCACAATGTTTTCAATTATATTCAATTGTAAAACTTTCATTAAACCCTTTCCTAAGGAATCCGCTGTGGTCGAGTGGTTAGCATCGGGGATTTCGAAACCGGGTGTCCCAGGTTCGATCCCCAGTCGCGGTACTACGGTCATGGTGGAGTGCCCTTGGGCAAGGCAACTTCTTCTTTTGCCACAATGTTTTCAATTCTATTCAATTGTAAAACTTTCATTAAACCCTTACCTAAGGAATCTGCTGTGGTCGAGTGGTTAGCGTCGGGGATTTCGAAACCGGGTGTCCCGGGTTCGATCCCCAGTCGCGGTACTACGGTCATGGTGGAGTGCCCTTGGGCAAGGCACATTTTCTAGCCTAGTACTGGTTTGTTTACCCAGGGATCATGAATAATTAAATTTAATTGCGCGCTAAATGACCTTAGCTGTCGATGCGCCATAAAATAATATACATTCAGTCATTAAACCCTTTCCCTCATATAGACGCTTTTTGACGCAGACAGCTCAAGACAAGCAATTTCTCCTTTTGCCACAATTTTTGTCATAGGTTATCCATTAAATTATAGAGATTTTCTATTATTTGACAAAATATGTTCAAAGTCGTCTGCTGCATAATTGTCTTCTAGGGCCTGGAACCAGACATCTTCAATCGCATCTAGAGGAACCAAAGGAAGAATTGCCGCCCGTCTTACTAATAACTTTACATCTTCATTGTCTTTATATGGAATCTGAAGACCTGTCGCCTGTGCTCTCCGCCAAATACATTGGGTATAATGGAAAAAACATCCTTTGGTGAAGATTCCTGGAAATGTCTCGTTTACGGCATTGTGGGCGGCTGTCTCAAAGTCAAGTAGGGCACTGGTTGGGGTAAATCGAAAACCAATGTCTGTCATCTTTTCTTTAATTAGACTGAAGAATCGTTAGTAAACTGCTTGGCTCTTTCCTGGTAAGAAGGCGTATATCACTGGGGTAATTTTTTCTCCAATCTGAATGTGTAGCGTATATATCTGGTGGAAGAGGCTGGGGCATGTGTAAAATGTTCCATCGCAGAAGAATGAGTTTGAATTTGATAGGTTTTGGAGGTTTTCAGTAGTGGCGAAGGCTATCATACGGCTGTTCTGGAAGTTGTCGTCGAACAATAGGAACCTATCTCCAGTAGCTGTTTCTGTCCATCTTCCTTCTAGTAGTATGGCTGTCTTTGTCTTTGGAAGTGGAGGTGTCTGTTTTCTACGAGCTCTGTACAGGGTAGATTTGGCGGAATTAAATGTCGGCCGTTTTTCAATGACCTCTCTACTGGTGTCATCCCACTCATTATCTCGAAGCTTGTTCAGCTCTTCTGAGAATAAGGCTGGAAGGGGTCGCACTTCGTCTACGCAGCGCTTAGAGACCTTATTCATGATCTGCCTGGCGACAACATTGGCAAGGTCTGCTTGGTGGTTATGGTTGTGTCTCCCAAAGCCTGTTGGTATGTTATTGTAGGTTGACAAAGAAGCAGAGCAACCGGGTTTGATACATCTCCAGAATACTTTGTCTTCTCCTCTGCGATTTACTCTGTAGATGAACCCATCTAATGCCAAGTTATGGCCTCCCTTTCTATTGGTGATGAGTTTAACATTAAGCTGTGCATTGGCCATGGTTGAACATGAGAAATGATTTCCACATCTTGATCATTGCCCTTAAATCCAGAAGACTCTGACAGTTTGAATTTGATCAATAGCTATTAATTTTTTAGAACAGTATGCTTAAAGAACAGAACTTAAAGAAAGACAAATATTATGACAGTTTGAATTTAATTAATTAATAGCTATCAAACTGTAAGAACATAATGCTTTGATGTTTGTTTGATTGATAATTTGTTTGTGTTTATAACAAATTAATTACAAATAAATAACGGCTTAATTTTAAGTGATAGCTATCAAACTGATACTCCCTAAGATTGTATTTAATACTTTTTTTAATCCAAATTTACTCTCTAAGATTGTATTTGATACTTTTTTTAATCCAAATTTACTCTCTAAGATTGTATTTAATACTTTTTTTAATCAATAATTCCTCTCTAAGATTGTATTTAATACTTTTTTTAATCAATATCAAAAGTTTGTAATAAAGAAATTTACTCTCTAAGATTGTATTTAATACAAGTTTACCCTTTAGAAGGCCCCCTAATTCCCTAATACACTTTAAGTCGAGTAGGCGTTCCGGGAACACACCGTTTGCCTACATGATTTCAGAGTTGTATGCTGCAAATATATTGTATGGGAGAAAGGGTTACTTTGTATTAATTTTAGTTATAATTATATATTTAAGTACTATCTAATCATTATCCTGTTATCATCAGACACGCTTTGGTCCAATGACTAACCTATATGTGCAAAGCAATATACCCCCTTATCAATGTTTGCAAAATAATCTGCTGCAGATTTGTTGTATGTGGGAAAGGGTTAAAAAAGAGACATGAATGAAAATACCGTTTTAAAATAAAGTAGAAACTTTGAATAATTGCTCTTCATGTGTAATTTCTCCTATTGCCACACTGTTTCCTATAATTGTCTTGCTGCAGTTGTGGCCAAATACGCCTAAATGCTGGAAAGGGTTTAATCCTTACATAAAATAATTTCTTCATTCATATAATAATGAGCATGAAAGGTATGTTAATAGAACATCACCAATAAACATTACACCAATTTAACAGTGATTGCACAGGGCACCCAACTGGGTTGATAGATAACATGTATACTGGACATTATTGGTCATTGATTACTCACGCTGCACGTGCACGCTTGGTCACTTCGCCTAAACAAGGTCAAATAAACCCACTCCCACAGGTGCGTAGCCCACCCATCATTCCCGATGAGACACAACCGCCAAGGAGACAAGAATCTCGCTCCCCTCGCCGCGGAGCTCGTAAAAGAGCACCTCAACGTCCAACAACAACAGCTACAGCCCCCAAAAAGGCTTCAACTCACACTTCTCCAACCCAGTTCAATAGACCATGGGACTTAAATGCATTAAACGCAAGCAGTATTAACCCACTACCAATAGCCCAGCCGCGCTAGGAACTACGGGGGTCTGACAACAATCATGGTCGGCAACCAAAAACTCTGAAGTTCTGCTGCCTAAACGTAAATGGACTAAAGAAGCGGTTAAATTATCCCGATTTAATTGATTTTGTGAACAATTATGATGTTTTTTGTGTTTTAGAAACTTATCTTGATTCTACCGATTTAGTCGATATTGAAAATTTTGTATTTATATCAAAGCATAGAAACAAACCATATAAAAGGAAATCTGGTGGCATTGGAATATATGTACGAAACGAAATTGCACCGTATGTCCATATAATTGAAAACATATCAGAATATGTGTTATGGATTAGCATCGACAAACATATTACAAACTATACCGAAAACTTAATTCTAGGTTCAATATATCTTCCTCCAGAAAGTTCCCGCTTCTTTAATAATGATGATCTAGATGAACTTCATTCCGAAATAAGTACTATGAATAGTCAGCATAAATTCGTTATTCTTGCAGGCGATACCAATGCGCGCATTGGAAAAATGAACGATTTTATCCAACAAGATGCATTTTTATATGACTTTTTTGATATAGATGAAGAATCGAAATTATTCTTCGATAAAAGCATAGAGCTAGAAACTTTATCTATTCCATTAGAAAGGAGTACATTTGATCAAAAAACTAATACGCACGGGTTTAGACTTATTGGAATATGTCGTAACAATAATTTATTCATTTTAAATGGCCGAATGTTCAAAGATAAAGCATGTGGCAAGTTCACTTTTAGAGATCGGTCAGTTATTGACTATGTTATCTCCACCACAGACTGTCTTAGACATATTACCAATTTCGAAGTTGAAGAGACTGATGCGCTTTTTTCCGACGGTCATAGTGCAATTTCGTGGGAAATGCACTCAAACTTACCAAAAGTATACTTAAAAGATACTCAAGCAGGTCAAAAACAGTCCACTTGGGATAATAACTTAAGCAATGAATTCTTAAATAACATAGATGTTAACAAATTAAACGTATTATTTGACAAATTCCAGCATTTATCAAACACACCCCAATCTATTGAAACAGTCACTGAAGGAATTAAAAACATATTTCACGCTTCAGCGAAGAACACCTTCCCGAGTAAATTTACCTACAACAAACGTAAAACCTATCCTTCAAATAAGCCATGGTTTGGCCCTAGATGTCATCGCGCAAGACAGAATTATCATAATGCAAAAAGTATTTATCAGTCAAAGCCAAATGATACCAACAAGCTTCATCTTCGGCACGCAAGTCAGCAATACAAGCGGACGATGAACTTTTATATCAAAAGGGAAAATCACACTAATTCTAATAAATTGAGGCATTTAAGTGAGAAGTGTCCTAAAAAATATTGGAAATTTTTGAATAGTCTAAAGCCAAAACAGATACAAAACAACGCGCCAGATATCGACGAGTTTTTCGAATATTTTAAATCCATTAATTCCAATGATCTGTCACAAAATGAAGATGTCGTAGATGATATTCAAATAGCGCCGGAATCTAACTGTTTCTTAAATCAGGAAATAACACAAAGTGCAATTCTGAAATATATTAAAAACCTCAATAATGGCAAAGCCTCAAGCCCTATTGATGAAATTAGAAATGAATATATAAAAAGCACGAAGGACCTATTAGCTCCCTTATATACTAAACTATTCAATGCTGTATTAAATACAGGCCATATTCCGAAGTCATGGCTAGAAGGAGTTATCATCCCTGTCTTCAAAAATAAAGGTAGTCCTACAAATCCCTGTAACTATAGGCCTATAACTATTTTAAGCTGTTTAGGCAAACTTTTTACCTCTGTACTTAACCAAAGATTAACCAATTACCTCGAAGATAATAATATTCTAAACGAAAATCAAGCCGGATTTCGTCGTGGCTATTCCACGTCAGATCATTTGTTTACATTACATGCCATTATAGAAATTCTCAGAAAAAAGAAGCAAAAGATTTGTTGCGCTTTTATAGATTTTGCCCAGGCTTTTGACAAAGTCTGGAGAGTTGGATTATGGCACAAACTCATCAAATGTAATATAAGTGGTAAATTCTATAATGTAATCTATAATATGTATCAAAACATAAAATCGAGCGTTTCCTACAATGGGAAATCCTCGGAATCATTTATCTCTGAGATAGGCGTTCGGCAAGGGGAAAATCTGTCCCCGGTACTTTTCTCTATCTACCTAAATGATTTGCAATCACATTTAGAGACTAATGGTTCTGTTGGAGTAGAATTACAAAACCCTGAAAATGATTTATTATGGCTTAAGCTGTTAGTTCTACTCTATGCAGACGACACTGTAATATTAGCAAATTCATCTTCCGATCTACAAAAAAGCCTGGACTTGTTCCATAATTATTGTGAAAAATGGCATTTACGTGTAAACATGTCTAAAACAAAAGTTATTGTGTTTGGAACCCGCAATACAAATAGATTTACTTTTAAAATTGGAGGAATCGATCTAGAAATTACTGATAAATATCATTACCTAGGGCTAACTTTTTCAAGCAGTGGTTCATTCCTTAACTCTAGAAAACACATTGCAGGACAAGCTACTAAAGCTATGTACCTCTTGCTTACTAAATCTAATAACTCTGATTTACCAATAGACTTAATTATTAAATTATTTGACCACACAGTTCTCCCGATACTTACATACGGATCAGAAATATTTGGATACGAAAACATCGATATTCTAGAAAAAGTGCATAATGAATTCTTACGGAAAATAACTAAAGCTCGCAAGTCTACTCCCATTTACATGTTGTACGGAGAACTGGGTCGCTATCCCATCTCTGTCATTGTTAAATCACGCATGATCGCCTATTGGAATCGGCTATTAACTGGAAATACGACAAAATTGGCTAATCAGGTATATCGATTTATGGTAAATGACTCAAATACACAGTATAAATGGGTTAATCAAATCAGAAATATTTTAAATAACGCGGGACGCCCCGATCTATGGCTACAACAATTCGAAATTACTAATAATAAAGTACACAAGCAAATTAAACAGTTATACATTGATCAATATAAACAAACTTGGGCTTCAGAACTCACAGAGTCAACTAAGGGTAGAACCTATAATAGTTTTAAAAATATACATGATTTCGAAAAATACTTCAAAATGTTGGACATGACCGATTCCCTTACAATGTTTAAATTCAGAACGGCCAATTTCAAATTACCTGTGGAAGTCGGTAGATATAAATCTGTTCCCTACCAGAACAGGACTTGCGATCTTTGTGCGAAAGATAAGGTCGGATCCGAAGAGCATTATATTTTTGAATGCGAATCTTTTTCTGAGCAGAGATCGCAGTTTTTATCTAAATCAAATTTAAACAATATAAACAGTCTTGATCTCAAACGCCTCCTGACACTTGAAAGTACAAAAACTCTTAAAGAGCTATGCAAATTTCTAAAGAATATTATGTCAAAATTCAAGAAATTACTGCACGCTTCCGAATGCCACAAATTTCCAATTTCCAAATCTCCAAATCAAACTTATGCCAGAGTAATGCTTACAAGATAAGCCTGTATACATTTGTTACAATTTTATTTCAAATCTGAATGCTAACGTTATTACTCACATATATAACGATATTCCTTCTTAATACTGAAAATAACCCGAAATGAACTACCACAAATATTAATGTACTCTTGTTTTCCTAGTCAACGCAATTGCATAAAACGTTAGTCCTTGTAACTGCATGACTTGTACTTCTTTGCATACATAGCACGAGGATTGGGGTCTTGCAGTTACAAGAGCGAACCTTGTATATCTATATACTGATTATATATATTAAGCAAAAGGTTCTCAGTCATTCCCCCACCATTCTCTCACTCCCCCCCCCTCTCTCTCTCTCTCTTTCTCTCTCTCTCTCTCTCTCTCTCTCTCTCTCTCTATCTCTCTCTCTCTCTCTCTCTCTCTCTCTCTCTCTCTCTCTCTCTCTCTCTCTCTCTCTCTCTCTCTCTCTCTCTCTCTTTCCCTCTTGAACCGGAAACTATATATTTTGAAATTTGTATTATAATGTATAACCCCATGTTGTACCTTGTATGTACCTGGGTGAAATAAAGAATTGTTCTGTTCTGTTCTGATAACAGGTAGAGTAATAGGTCACATAGTGTTTACCCTTTCACTCATGAGGACTCTTTCTGTAAACTTGACAGCAGATAAACCTTTCTCGTTTTGCCAAGTTATACTCATTTGTTGTTAATTTATAGATTTTTTTTTTTATTTTTTACTTAATATTTTCAACAGGGTTTGCTTTATAATGTCAAAGATTACCTAAAACTCAGCGCACATACTTTCTTTTGTGTTTGATCATTCATATAAACTGAAAAGCAGTTTATAAATAAATGGAAAATAATGCAATTATCTTGATATTATAACTTTCCAACAACAAATCTGAGTCAGACAGCTTTGAAAATCAAAGGGCCTGTAGTGGCGATTGTATAGAAAATCCTGAAAAGTAACAAGCAGTATCTCTTTGGCCTGCGATTTCAATAATAGTGCACTCTGGTGTGGGTTAATTTGAGAAAAGCTGCATCATTTGACAGTAGAATAATGTTAGTTTGCTAGAATGTTGTCTTGGTGATTTTTAAGTAACGTTCTTAAATTGGTCATAATGTGTTCAAAATTAGGCTATTCTAAATTTAAGAAAAATCGAGTTGGTATTCAATAGACTAACATTTTAGCTCATTAGAATGAAAGGGGAGGTGAATGCGTTTCAACATGTCATAAATAGTGAACGAACTAGAAATTAAGCATAAAACAAATCCATTCATCCTTGTAAAAAAAAACCCGCTTTGTTTTAATGCTTTTAATAAGGCTTTAAACTTATCGCAGCTGCGAGGCGAAATAAATTTCTATTTTTCACAATACAAATTCGGGTGTGACGTCATTAAAGACCGTTGCTTTCTAGATTACACTTGTCTTTATATATATATATATAGAGAGAGAGAGAGAGAGAGGGAGGGGGAGGGGGGGGGGGGAGACGAATGAGATGCATGTGCACATCGTGATGAATACGCAGAGAAAGAGAGATTGGGAACGAATGAGATGCATGTGCACATCGTGATGAATACGCAGAGAGAGAGAGAGAGAGAGAGGGGGAATGAATGAGATGCATGTGCACATCGTGTGATGAATACGCATGCAAATTTTCGTGCACACTTGTAATAAAACAACAATGTCAATAAATTAAATTTAAATATGAAAACTCTTGTAGCATTCACATAAACCCTTTATCCAGAGGAACTTTTTAATTCGATGTTTGATTGTCTGGTATTAAATATTAAATGACAGAAATATACGCATGTACAAACAATTGAGGCATGGAACAAATATTGGAGCTATTTGACTGAAATAGCATTGTATAATGATGATATTTTTTTATTTTAACATAGAAGAAAAAGGGTTATGTGAATGAATAGGACAATTGGTATTTTTAACTTTTATGCTATACTTTGATCTTACAATCATCATTAGGAAAACCAAACCGCATTCAACGTGACATGAAATGATTACATAATATTACGTAATATAGGTTATTGACCCTGTACTGTGAAATCATTGTTCGACCGAGTTCTTGGGTTGACGTTGCCGAGCTTGCGAGGCTACATTCGCCAAAGAACGAGGTCCAACGATGATTTCACAGTACAGGGTCAATAACATTTTTATTGCATACTTTCATATTGTAAACTGTGTTTTTTTTGCAATTTAACCAATAATCTTGTACTGAAAGATGTAATTGATTAAGGTTTTTTTCCACATGTTTACAGATGGCCATTTATACAAACAGTTTAAAGGACAGGCAGCTGGTGTTAAAGTTATTCTGTCAGGAGAGGATGTTGCAGTGCTGCAGGAGTTCCATGGCAGTTCTCAGGGTGGCCACAGTGGTTTTAACAGGACTTATGATGCAATTAAATTGCGTTATTGGTGGCCCTCCATATGTCGGATCGTGTAAGAAACTATGTAAGTTGAACTTTGTCTAAATATCAACAGGAATGATGTCTTTAACCCTTTCCAACATGCCGATGGACTAGGGTGCATCTACAGCAGATTACTGTTGACAATGGGTCAAATTGCCATAATGAATGCCATTTGACAGAGATCTGTTTAGAAGCTATAATAAATTAAGGGTAGGATACTTAGTGCATGAAGCGTGTGGTAAACTTTAACTGTTGAAATATCTATGTGTAGCTTTGTCTCATGGTCCTCTACTGAATTATGCCCCTGGGGGTCATAATTTGCCCAACCCCAGAAGTCATCTGCTTTTCATAGAGATATAAAGGGTATTGCTTTATAATTCTTCTTATCTGAATCAAAAATAGCTTAAGATAGTTAGTATGTAGTATTGTCTAGTGGTCCTCCTCCAAGACTGTTCAAATTATGCCCTTATCAAAGTTGGCACCACCCTGAGGGGAAGAGAGATATAGGATATATCTTCGTATATGAAACAGACATTGGGCCTTTTGTATAAGCTTATATCTGACCCTAAAACAAATCATATTGCATAACTCAGGTAAGCAAGCCAGGGCAGGGCCATCATGACACCCCTTTCATTCAAATTAACCAGTTATTCATGTTTCAAAAAACTAAATATTATTAAATTTTCCAGGTGAAGTCTTGTGAGAAGTGTCAGAAGGCAGATCCTTTAAAGCCTGCTAAAAAGCCAGAACTAACACAGATTCATGTAAGCTATATATGTACTCTGACAACCTCCTTTCTAACCTGACATCACTTTATAAATAAGTTACCAAATATTGTATAAACTGCTGTTCATAATGTTTTAACACAATTCATTGGTATAATTACAAAAATGGCAACAATGTTTAAGCTTGACAAAAACAAAACTGCCATGGAAGTTTCCAGATGTTTGAAAAGTGTTATAAGCCGTCATGGTGCTATGAATGCTATACTTACAGATCAGGGACGAGAATTTGTGAATGAGGTAAATCTTTTACTGATTTTTTTTTCATCTAAAACCAAGTTTGATTTATTCATTGATAAACGTCTAATGTTATCCATTAAATCTTCTATGAAATATGGGTCATGTTGGGTCAAAAAGTATGTCTAGAGGCTGTAATTTTGCTTCAACACATGATTTCTAGGTCAAGTTCGAATGTGGGTCATAAAACTAGGTCGCAATGCCAAATTGAAAGGAAATCTTGTTAACACTCTGGAAGCTGCATTTTTAACTTGAGAATCTTGAAATATTATCAGAATGTTTGTCTTGTTTATCTTAAGGATATCTAGGCAAAATTGGAATATGGGTCATGCTGGATAAAAAAACTCATTTAGGCCACAATTTGAATACTTGTTTACAGGATTCGAGTTATTTGGTATATTATATTCCTTATGCTACGCTTAACTAATGAGTAAATTAATAAATACAATCATTAATATAGGTCAACAAGAATCTTTGCCAACAGTGGAATATATCACATAAAGTGACAGCTGCCTACCACCCACAAACAAACGGCCTTGACGAAAAGACAAACCAGACAATCAGACATTACCACATATCATCTATTAGTAAAGTAACTCTTTTTTAACATAGGGGCAGGCAATGTCAAGTTATCATTTGGACAAGGTTTTTGTGTTCAAGGTCACTGTGACCTTAACCTTTGACCAAATGACCTCAACATCGATAGAGTTCATTTACTGGTCTGGCCCAGCCCCAAAGTCAAGTTTGAGTTCCATAGGTCCAGGCATTGTTGAGTTATCACTCGGACAAGCTATGGTTTACCGACCAACAAGTGCAAAGCAATATACCCCTCCTTCGAAGGGGGCATAATTATTCTGCATGTTCCAGCTGTGACAATGGCATATTTTCTTTATAAAACTCACTGAATCAATAAGTTAATTTAATAATGCTGCAATAATTTATCTCTTTATAACCCATCATAAAGCTTAAAATGATTTTTTTTAATTCTTTTTTTGTAGACTGCTGAATGTCTAGTTAATGACATGCCTTCCTGGTTGTGCCGGCAGGTCCATGTTACTCAGTACAGAGAGTATGTTAACCAGGGGCTCCAACGAGATGGAGAAAGACAGATGGATAAATGCAGTGCATTTAACTGTTTAAAACCACGTGGAAAAAGCAAGTGGTTTGAGTGTGACATTTGTGCCCGTTTAATGCAGCAACGTTGCAACTCAAAAGTGTTTGCAGGGGAATTTTTTACATGTATTATTTGTGACTTACAATATTCTTAGGAAAATAAATTGTTTGTATGTATGTTAAGTGTTATAATAATCAGGGTTGGCAAAGTATTGACCGCAATACTCCCTGAAATGGGCAATACTGGGCAATACTGGGTAATATGATTTTTTAAGCTTTTTTTTACAAAGAATAGTTCAGACATGCTATGATTACATTGTATTATTTCTAAATATATACACAGAAACACCCTTAGGGAAAATGGCAGGCACAAT
>JASEVX010000010.1:11449800-11473097 GCA_031761405.1 Serripes groenlandicus
CAAAAAGGAAATTACTCAAACGAGCAATTTCCTTTTTTGTCACAATGTTTCAAAAATTGGTCTGCTGCAAATGTGTCTGCAAGTGAGAGAGGGTAAAACCTACCTCGGAGACCTTCCAAAAGTATCCAAGACATATTTCCACTCATACACGCCGTACTATGGAGAGCGTTTTGGATAGACCTACGTATCTGAAAGTCCCGTAACGTCAAAACATGTACTGTATTGTGACCGATTGACTTCAGAAACCTCCTTCCGCTATTATTTCAACTACCACTGGTGTGTACACACTGATAAGATTGCAACTCAGTCTCTGCTCCGTTCGACTCACTGAAATAAAATAGAACTATAACGTGTGGTCATTGATTGTAGTGATCGTTTAACCCTTTCCACTTGCAGACGCAATCCGGCGCATTTGCAGAGACGACTTTGAAAACATTTGTGACAAAAGGAGAAATTGCTCGAAACGAGCAATTTCTCCTTTTGCCACAATTTTTTTTTAAATCCATTCGATAATCATTTCTTTCATTTTAGAAAGTTTTAACCTATTTGTCAGGATGTTTTCATAGTCGTCTGCAGTAGATTTATTGCATGTAGGAAGGTAGTTAAAACTGTTTTCAGCAGCAATTTACATATCGGACTAGTAAGTAGTTAACCCATTTCTTACATACAGACGCTTCTGCTTTTAAAATAGTATGGTAAATGAAAAAAAGTCGAACATATTGAGATTACTCCATTTGCCAAAGATTTCATCTCCTTTTAAAAATCAAGGACCCCGGTAGCTCAGATCGGTAGCGACGCGGGCGTCAATCAAGGGGTTGTGAGTTCGAATCCCGGCACGGCACTTTCTTTCCGACGACTGACAAAAGCAATGCGACATGCGTCATTCTTCTTCCAACAATGGCTAAGTCTATGTGGAAAAGCCAGCCAGTTTGCTTGGGAAGATTGTTGTGTGGATACTGGTGTGAGAAACAGGAATGCATGAGTAGGTGAGACTGCCGCCGTGATATAACTGTGAAATTGTTTAAAAACGGCGTTAACCCCAATCAATGAATCAATCAATAAAAATCATCCTCCCCTTTTATAGAGATTTTCCATGATTTTTACCTACGTGATTACGTCTGTTGCATATTTGTTGTAGTGTAGAAAAAGGGGCTTAACACGTTTTCAGCTGCATGCTATGCCATTTCACGGCGATTAGCATGTAGTTTAAACGTACAGAACAGAATGTTATAACGTATATACATACATATAAATGTATCTTGTTACATCCAAAACATTTTACATAATATTCAAACATAATGTGATAACAATAGATATTGACAAGTTCTGAGGTGATATGAACAGAAATGTTTACAATATAGTTTTACAATACACAGCGTATACTAATTTTGGTTTGAACAAATAATTATTATTTTAAAAATAGAAATTGAATACATAATCTTAAAATTGCACAATTTTAAATCATGTCTGCATAAGTCGTTTCTTTTATAGAAGAAGAAGAAGAAGAAGAAGAATATTTTATTAGACCTAACTTACAAAGTTTTTAGTTCATTTCAATACATATCTCAAGCAAATTTGTACTACAAACAATCCAGGTCATGTAGAATGAAAGGAAATATCTTCCATTTACTTACTCACATACGCATATATAACTATTGACTCATACAAATGTTTTACACATATATATATATGTACACATATATAACTATTCACTCATACCGATGTGTAAACATATATGAACACTTATGTAACATATACATATACATCATCACGCATACGCCTTAGCATACTAGACGATACTGTGTAAGAATTGAAGAACATGTACATATATACATTAAGTAGCTATGCTATATGCAGTGGTATCTGCGAAGATTAAACGATCATAGATATTTTACTATGATTTTCGTAACAGATACGTCCTTTGAGTTCATTAGTATACTAACTTGTACATACATGGTCTATTTTAATAACATTTTACCGATGCATAGTTTTCTGATGTGGTTTATATGAGCTGCAGACATATATGTACATACGTTAATTAACACATGTAGTTTAAACTCCTCACATACTTCAAGTTCTGCATATACCTGAGGATTCAACATATAAGTACTTTCCCCCGACAATGTAAAAACCTGCGTTTTACACAAAGACTGTATTGGACAATGCAATTATACGATTACATATATATTCATGTCAAAATGATAAATATTTCAATTCAAATCTTAGTGATAAAGCATGTAGTTAAGTATTTGATAATTGAGCCTGCTGAGGTATAGAAGTTCGCCATAGTAATCACCTATCCGTATCTAAAATATTATTACACCAAAACAATACATCCCCAATCCCCTGTATACCTCAATTTCTATAGGAATAATTAAAGGTTTTGGAAAGTGGGAACACACCGGTACGAGTAGTTAATCGCCCTCGGTGTTGAGTTGATAAGTGCAAAGAGATTACCCTAATACTTCTTATTACTACTCTGTAAATATTTTGAACATCCTGTACTAGATAATCATAATATTGTACATTAACTGTATGATTATCTATTGCCGTGATATGTTTGTATATTTCATATTTTCTCCATATTTATGTATCTAATTATCTTTATTTGCCGCCACAATGTATTTTTTTTTTCTGGCAAACAAACATATGTTTATATGCAATAAACGATTTTGAACTTGTTAAAAAGGACCAACATTAATTAATAATTTTGGCGAAAAAAAACCTCTACATATAAAAAAAAAAATACGAGAAGTGTATCACGCAGTTTCCCGTATAAACTCATTTTCATGTATTCCACGTGTATTGTATATTACACATCACAGCCTCCGTGTTCATTTTAACTCATCAGTGCCGATTTTGTAAATGGACTTGTCCAGCTATGTAATTCGAAGAGTTCATAGCCAAATTTAGGTATATATTAAGGAAACCAAAATATGTTGAGCTGACATTCAATAGCCGTTGTTACTGCTGGAGACTTCTACACAATGGTTCATTTATAATAACAAATTATTATGACCTGTATGGCTTTTAATCCTTAATCTTCCTCACTACAACAAAACTGCAGTACTTGAAATCATAGTGGAAGAAACCTGAAAAAATCTCCATAAAAGATAGCTTAATTGTTAAATAAGGTTGAAACATTGTGGCCAAAGGAGAAATGCTCATCATGAGCAATTCACCTTTTGCCTCAATGTTTTGAAAAGTCGTCTGCTACTATTGCGTCACATGCGTCTGCAAGTGGGAAAGTGTTAACATCTATCATTTTTTTACTACAAAGTTATCAAAATTTCTAATATTATTTCAGCGTTTCTATATACATGTATACATGATATTGAATATACAGATTTATATATACAATAAATCTATTATATATTTCAAGCTTGTCTACAAGAATGTATGTATACATATATACACATGTAGATCTATATATATCTATAATAGCTAACCTTGATTGCCTTGAGTTATAGCATGGATGCCACAACTCTGTGAGTTACGCTACAAATCCTTGTCAAGTTGAAGGCCTAACGTTTTTTACTCTATCCAAATGCACTGTCATATATCCAACTAGTCACATAGAGAACGAAGTCAACACACAAAGCATATCGAATGTAACATACTAACACATTTTATAGGAATGTCCGCCTATCCAACCGCCTAAAATACGCACCCTTTGTATGCGATCAATAGTAACGGGGGAAGCAATCGTGAATAATTCCCTTAGTCGCTTTCCAGTTCACCCTTTCCCACTTGAAGGACGCATTTTGATGCTTCTTCAGGCGTGGGACTTTTAAAAACATTATGACAAAATGAGAACATAATGAGAAATCCTCCTTTTGTCGCAACAGTGTCAACTCTTTTCAATGATTTAAAACAAAATCTTTATACAAGTATAGAGCTTTTTTGCAAAACTCTTTCAAGTCGTCAACGATTGTCGTATGCGGGAAAGGGTTAATCCGATTCGGCTAATTCGTATATATAATACAAGTTAGATCTACTTTCTGATGCACAATTGTACTCGTATATCATTATGCCTAGTCGAATAAACGTATTGAAAAGTCATCTGCTTCTATATTGCGTCAAGATCACCTTTTGTGCACGTGTTTCAACTCTTTTCAATATTTAACAATCATTTATACAGTCATTTATACAATCAATCATTTATACAATCATGTATACAAGTAAAGACACTTTTTGCAAAACTCTTTTCAAAGTCGTCTGCTGCAGATTTGTCGTATGAGGGATAGGGTTAATCCGATTACGGGTTAATATCGTATACATAATACAAGTTAGTTATACCAGGGACAATATATACAGGGACACTATATGATAAAGGGTAGTGTTCTTATAGTCAATGCTTAAGGAAAATGCTGACTCCTTGATTACGACGTTTCTAAATGTCTACATTCAGCAAGGTTTCTCTGAAAACATCTGATATTAAACTAGCGACTGCGGATTATAAATAATATGATGTGTATGACTTTATATAATTATATGAAATATGTATATAAGTATACACATATAGGTGACTTATAGGCCCAAAGGGCCTGTGTGATCATTTTTGTTTTTTATATAATACTGTTAATCATAATATGTTTCACACATGTCACATTATAAACAATTTCATTATCAATTTCTTATCTACTGTCCCTGGTTATACGTTGAATGCACAATGCACTCGTAGATCATCAGTATGCGTTGTCGAATAAACGTATTGAAAACAAAAAAATATTTCACAATTACAGACGCTTTCGGACCCCGCTGCAGCAGACGACATGTGCAAACCTTATGGGAAAAAGAGAAATTAATCATAAGCGACAATATTTCCTTTTGCAACAACATGTTGTAAGTTCGCTCATACGTTAATCCTTTCCCTCATATAGACGTTTTTCTGACGCCTATGCAGCAGACGGCTATTTGAAAACCTAGTGACAAAAGAAGAAAATTGCTCAAAACGAGCAAATTCTTCTTTTGCACAATGTTTTTTCTTACTTTTTTTTAGTCATAGGTTATCCATTCAATTAAAGAGATTTTCCATTTTCTGTCAAAATATGCTCAAAGTCGTCTGATGCAAAATTGTCGTATGAGGGAAAGGGTTAAGCGGATTCACACTGTCCATTGAAGATCATAGCGACAGGGATTCGTCCCATAGATGCGTTTAATTAATAAAGAGCGATAACAGTGTATTTCCTTTGCACTCAGTTAAGATAAAAGTCGTCTCCCTTCAGGGTATTATCGCCATTCGGTGATAATGCATCACGTGCTTACAAAGAGGACAACTTCGTATATTTCACAAAAAGGTTGACGTTGAATTCACAATTGATATTTGACAGCTCCCTTCTTGAACAGCAGTACCACAACAACAACAACAACACTTGAATACTTTGAAACATATGATCAGAGATTGAAGCAATTCATTTTCCATGGGTGGACCATTATGGCGTTTGGGCTATGGCTCTTTCTCAACAAACCAAATAACCTATATTCTCTTAAATTTCGTTCTTAAAAACTACCCAAAAAACAACAACAATTCACATGTTGACCTTTCTTCTTTGAGCTATGATGTCAAATCACAGGTCCACCTTATCCTACGGTGAATCATACTTTCAATTTCAGAATAACATGTTCTTCTGAAATGGCTATTAAATTATTAAGGTGTCAATATAGCTAAAGGCATACAATATTTTGGTTACAAATCAGTCAGATGGTATTCAACTGTATATATAAAAAAAAACCACTTTCACAGAATCATTATTGTCCAATGGTAGACAACTTCAGTTTTACGGAGGTCTGCCTGCACGCCGATTAAAATTCTTCCATTTGACCATGTTTTTAACTGAACTGAACAGAACAGAGCAGAATATACTCTTTTTTTACACCAAGTATGCAATAAATTAATATGCCTAAAGAAATGATTCCGGTGTAATGTGAGTTGGAGTTGAAAACGTTAAATATTGACATTATTGAACAGTCGTCTGCTGCAATTATGTGTGTAAGTGAATGGATAAAGTAAAAGGCTGAAGGGTGTCAGACCGACAGCGGAATTTTAATAACACTTACTACACTTCAAACATCAAAATATTTATCTTAGTATTAGTTTTGATCGCAGATTGTTTTTTGTATGATAATTTAAGGCTATGTGTTTGGTCATGCAGACTTTCTACGAAGTACCGCTATAAAAACCCTTTATTCCAGTCTTGTTTACTTATTGTTTTGAAATGCTTGCTTATCAATTCAATTAGATTTTTCAAAAATCATATCACTGAGACACATGAATACATTTACAAAATCTTCAAATGCACATATTGACGCGTGAAAGAGAGAGGAGAGAGAGAGAGAGAGAGAAGAGAGAGAGAGAGAGAGAGAGAGAGAAGAGAGAGAGGAGAGAGAGAGAGAGAGAGAGAGAGAGAGAGATTGTGAGAGGAGAAGAGAGAGAGAGTGAGAGTGAGAGAGAGAGAGAGGAGAGAGAGAGAGAGAGAGAGAATAGAGAGAGAGAGAGAGAGAGAGAGATCGAGAGAAATAGTTCCGACACCAGACACTGAAATGGGCAGAGACAGGATTCGGGAGTGTACACAAAAGTTATAAGCGTGGGCTCTGGTTGAAAAAATAAGGATGATGGTTCGTTCAAGACATCCGGAGATGACGCCATGAAACCAACAGGAGCTGTTGATGTGATGCCTAAGTTTGACGAAATTCCAAAACTGAGAAAAAGTTGGCTCTGTTGACAAGACTGATGACAAGGACAAGAAGAAAAGTCTCGAGCTGACGCCAGCGATGAAAAAATAGAGAGAGAGAGAGAGAGAAAATAAATCATATTATTAGATATTTTATATCTTTAGAAAGGCGACATGTTTCATTTCAGAGGGTAAAATGCATTGCGAATATACGTGCATGTTTCGTTGTAAATATTTGCTGATAAAGACTTCGGGTGACAGTCTCGTTTAAAACCCGAAAACAACATTAAACTATATTTATTTATCTCTATAAATGTGACTTTGATTGATTGGTTGGTGTTTTATGCCGCTTTCAAACAACTTGCAGTTATAACATGACTTGTCTTGGGTAAGCTCGTGTATATTTCAGAGCTCTGGAGCTCTAGATAAAGGGTGTGTTGCATGTTCTAAAAAACCTTATTCGACCTCCGAAACCTATGTTGTGATTATTCCAAAAGAGTCGTCTCAGTGAGATGATTTTTTGAGTACCCACAACATTGGTTTTATTGCGTTGGATTGATTGTATGCTGTTTAACGCCGCTTCCAAACACATTTTCAGTTATACAATGACTTTTCCTTGATCAGTTACCAGTACTACTGGTCCATTTATCTTGGCACAAAACTGTCAGTCGTAATGCTAAGCCCGCAACCCTCTGCCTCGGGTACGTGAGGTCGCCGATTCGATCCACGATCGGGTCATACCAAATACTTTAAAAATGGTAGTAATGGCTGCCCTCCATGGCGCTCGGTATTGCGGGGTTAGCATTATGACTAACTGGCTGATATCGGGGTAAATTACCCAGAAGTACTACTAACTTACCCAGGAAATGCCGTGATATAACCGCAACAATGTTGAAAGAGGCGTTAAAAAAAACCATGGAAACAATCAACTGTAACCATTTCACGAAAGTAACATTCTGTATGACATGACGGATGATCGAACCCCCTGATCGACCGCTCACGAGACGAACCTTAAACCACTCGAACATAGTCTACGGTTCGAAGTTGTTCACTGTTGGAGCATGTTAGATTTAGAGCGAACACTAAGAATAGAAAGATAAGATGTTGTATCGTATTTTATATTTTTTTTTGTTTCAAGCTTCAGGCCTAATTTAAAGAATGTTTTGTCTTTCCATTACATTTATGTTATTGTAAGCAGTATCATGTACTTATTACTTAATAAATGAATTGAAAAAAATAATTGAATTGTATACGGATGGTTTGCCGTCGTAATCTTATGTATACAATACGCTACATCTATAGGATGTCGAGAATTTGTTTAAGCTTGAGAAAACAGCCCGATTAATTAATTAACCCTTTGTTCCACCTACAGACGTGTTGACACATGTACATCAGATGACTTTTGAAAACATTGTGACAAAAGAAGAAATCACTATTAATCAGCAGTGTTTGCCTTTTTAGTTTAAACACTATTTTATTCATAGTTGATACACGTACCGGTAATATAAACATTACGTTACATGTACATGCAGGTGGGTTGATTTTGGATTGTACAAACAAGTTTTTAAATACTTAGCTGTATTCCTCTGCTGGTAACGAGCCGTCTCACCTGAACTCAGCATTGTTTGCTTTAACGTTTAAATCTTTACCTCATACGACAATTCTGCAGCAGACGACTTTGAACATATTTTGTCAAAAACTGGAATTTCTCTATAATTAAATGGATAACCTATGACTTAAAGTGAAAAACATTGTGGCAAAAGAAGAAATTGCTCGTTTTGAGCAATTTCTTCTTTTGTTGCTATGTTTTCAAAAATCCGTCTGCTGCAGAGGCGTCAGAAAGCGTCTATATGAGGGAAAGGGTTAAACAATATTTCATTAAAATTCGATACAATGTAAAGATAAAGATATGCAGGTGTGTAGATACAAGTGGTTTGATTTTAGATTGGAAAACGATTTTATTTTAATTCCTTTTAGTTATCAAAATATTTTTAAAACTCGTGTTATATGAATATGAAGTCGCCCGGTTTGAACATGGGAGAGTCTACTTTGTGGAATTCGGTGCGGAAAGAGTATAATACAATGAACTTTTTCAGCAGTTGGTCAGGGCCTGCTCTGGGTTGAATTTTTCTTTTGCCATCACTTTCGCCACATTGAAATAAAGTTTTTAGAAGCCACTTTTAATTTTTAGGAGCTATTCATTTCCGCCACTTTTGATAAATATTTTAGCCATTTGTGGACAACAAGCATAGTTTCCGACAAATATTTATATGCAAGGTTTATGCTTAGACGCAGACCTATAGTGACTCTTTCTTCTGTCACAGTAAATTAGAGTAAACAGTTTGTGGGGATGAAATTATCGGTAGTAAGTAGGTAATTTACCGAAAAAACATCGTGATATAACTGAAATGTATGTATTTTTTGAAACGGCGTTACAAAAACTACCCGAGTCGGGCTTTGTTATGAACTTTTAATGAGTCACTTTTGCCTGTATTAAAGGGAGAAGAACAAACTATTTCGAATTACATTTATTCGGGTAGTGAAATATTATCTTTAAAACTATTTAGTTTTTTTTGTGATTTACGACGCTTTCAACAATATTCAGTTATATCACGACGTTTCCTGGGTGTATTAACCAGTACTGCTGGTCATATTTAGTCTGACACCAGCGAGTCAGTCGTAATCCCTACCCTCCCACTTCTATGAACGTTAAGGAAGAAACCCCAGTTCTTCCATTGTAACCCCTTTCCCACATACAACAAATCTGCAGTAGACGACTTCGAAAATATATTGACAAAAACATGAAATAAATGCATAAATAAAGGTTTTACTATTAAAAAGAGTTGAAAACATTGTGGTCATAGTAGAAATTGCTCCTTTTCAGCAATTTTTTCTTTCGCCACAATGTTTTCAAAATCCGTCTGCTGCAGACGCGTTAAAATACATCTACAAGTGGGAAAGGGTCGAAGTCATTGAAACGGTGACTATAAAACTGACATTGACCCCATTTCTTTCAATGCATTTGAATAAAAGTAATTTATATAAGTACTAGAATGCCGGGGGTGGGTGTTTTAAAATCGATATAAACCTTAACCCAATATATTACAACTGTTTAAACTAGGCCTAGTTTAAACACTTCCTTTTTAAACGGTTTTAGATCAAGGATTTTTTTAACCTAAAACTACATTTTAGTCGTTCCGCGAGAAAAAGCAACATTTTGTACTCTGCGTAAAGTATCGATCCGGATCAGCTTTAGCATGCCACACAGGCTGACCCGAATATACCCTTTTCGCCTCCAGCGGAATTTCGGTTTCAGGAATCATTACTCTTTACCTCTATCCGCCTGAGACGGAATGTGTCGGCCCGGATAAGCCTGCGCAGGCTGATCTGACTCGATGCATTACGCAGAGTCTAAGATATTGTTTTTATCGTGCAACGGCTCATTTCTATTTATAGAATACAAGGTTTATCATATGTTAAAACACTTTAACCCTTTCCCTCATATAGACGCTTTCTGACGCCCCTGCAGCAGACTGCTTTTTGAAAACATAGTGACAAAAGAAGAAATTGCACAAAACGTGCAATTTCTCCTTTTGCCGCAATGTTTTCCACTTTTAGTCATAGGTTATCCATTCAATTATAGAGATTTTCTATGTTTTGACAAAATACGTTCGAAGTCGTCTGCTGCAGAATTGTCGTATGAGGGAAAGGGTTAATTAAGGGGTGAAACTCTCAGGATGAGATCAAGATGATCACATTCTGAGACTCGATGCCGTGGCAGATTGGTAGTGCCCTCGGGTGAGGCACATTTCTTAGCCTAGTACTGATTTGTTAACACAGAGATGAGTCGTCTCGAGAGAAAACCAGCATTGTTGCCTCTGCGTAATGTATCGAACAAGAACAGCCCGCGCAGTCCGTGCAGACTGATCCGGGCCGACACATTCCGTCTCAGGGGGATAGAGGTATAGAGAAATGATTCCTGAAACAGAAAATCCACAGGAGGCGAAAATTGTCTGTCCGGATAAAGCCTGCGCGGCATGCTTAAGCTCATCCGGGACGATACTTTACGCAGAGACCACAATGTTCGTTTTCCCGCGGGACGGCTCAGATCGTGAATAGGTTGTTGCCGTGACATAATTGAAATAATGTTGAAAACGGCGTAACTATCCCAACGAAGCAAAATGTGTGTAGGTAGTTAATTCAACGAACCTTTTGAAAACGAAAGTAATTAAACAATATAGCACATTTCCCTTCTCTTAATACACTATGCTATGAACCCATTGCGAATTAATGTTATTCAATGTATGTTAATTCTTTAAAAGAAAAACAGGCTAAATTGTTTATGTGTTTATATGCCTTGTGACTTCATGTTATTCTATGTATGTATACTGTAAATAAACACTTAACCGTAAATGGTAGCTAAACTTCGATTTAACCCTTTCTCTCATATAGACGCTTTCTGACGCCTCTGCAGCAGACGGCTTTTTGAAAACATAGTGACAAAAGAAGAAATTGCTCAAAACCAGCAATTTCTCCTATTGCCACAATGTTTTCCACTTTTAGTGAAAGGTTATCCTTTCAATTATGGATATTTTCTATTTTTTGACAAAATATGTTCAAATGCAGAATTGTCGTATGAGGGAAAGGGTTAAGATAGAAAAAAGGTGGCATTTAAACTCAAGTCGATCAATTAGAGACATGTTTTTACTTGACGTTACTAATTATGCGTTTCTAAGTGTTACCGGGTAGATCGATAATTGCTTCAATTTTACGCTTACTCGGTAATTGTTTCTCATCCCTTTGCCTGAATGCAGACGCATTTTGACAGGGATATTTGAAGCATATTTCTTCGAAATTGATCAGACAAAAGCTGAAATTAAGCATAAGCAATTTCTCATGTTGTCATAATGTTTTAATTTTTCACATAATTTTACTTTTATTTTTAGATAAATTCGATTTATGTGCATACATGTTTCCGAAGTCGACTTCTACAGATTGGTTGTATGTGGGTAAAGGGTGATCCAACTACCGGTGATCACAATTGAGCCGTCTCGCGAGAAAACCAACAATGTGGACATTGCGTAAAAGTATCGACCCGGATCAGTCTAAGCATGCCGCGCAGGCTTACCCGGACAGGTACTTATCGCATCGAGTGAATTTTCTGTTTCAGGAATCATAACTCTATACCTCTATGCCCCTTAGACGGAATGTGTCGGCCCGGATCAGCCTGCGCGGACTGCGCAGGCTGATCTGGATCGATACACTACGCAGAGGCCATAATGTTTGTCTTCTTACCTTAAGGCTCATATCTCTTCCGGAAAAGTTATTAATTAATAAATGTTGACCCTAAAAGAGTAAACAAATTAGGTATGTGGTAAAATAATGAATGATTTATGATGAGCATATATATTTCCTTTCCTCACATTATTTTCAATAAGCCGTCTACGATATGCCCTCGACAGCTTTGATTTAATGGTATCTCAATCGATAGCAACGCGTGCTATCAATACACATGTTTTGAGTTCGAACCCCCAGCTCAGCTAACATTCTTTGCGAGGCTAACAATCTATGTGAAAAAGGGCAGCTACTTTCTTAGAAAGAGTGCTTAAACCCCAATAATTGAGCCGTCCCATGAGAAAACCAACATTGTGGACTCTGCGTAATGTATCAACCCGGGTCAGCCTAAGCATGCCGCGCAGGCTAACCCGGACAAACACGTTTCGCCTCCTGTGGATTTTCCGTTTCAGGAGTCATTACTCTATACATCTTAGCCCCCGAGACGGAATATTTCGGCCCAGATCAGTCTGTGCGGACTGAGCAGACTGATCTGGATCGATACATTACGCAGATGCCATAATGTTGGTTCTCTCGTGGGACGGCTCAATTATGCTGGTCTGAACATGAAATGCAAACTTTTCCTTTTTTTTCATATGCACGCGCTCATGAACGCCATAAATAGCACCTTTACAATATCATCTCTTTCCCAAATCTGCGGGAGACAAATTCGAAATCGTGTGTGGAAAAATGGGAGAACGATCAATAAATGGAAGGATAATCATTGAATAGAGAGCTGACAAATGGTGAAATTGCTCAGTATGACCAATTTATCATAACATAAACATAACATATACTTTATTCACCCAGTTTACATGTTACAGTATACACGGGAATTTGAGAAATAAATTCATAGTTTTGTTGATTTAACATAAACATTAAATATGTAATAGGATAAAACAGATTGAATGTTGTAGATCTTTTTAATCGGGGGGAATTCTCATCAGCATCATAACTAAGCAAATTGAAGGAGATAATAAAGATTTTAAATATTTTCTTTTCATTTTTCACAATTTTACGCTCTTACTAATATGTTCACAGTTTGCCGTATAATGTTTTTAGAAATTCGTCTGATGCAGTGTCGTAACAAAGCACCTATATAGGGTGGGTAAACGGGGTAAATCATTACGTCTAGGGGCGCTAAGGGTTTAGAAAGTTCTATAATCATTCCGACAATAGATACTAGTACATTTATATCGGACCTTACATGTACCCGCCCACAGATATATTGAATTCAGTTAAAAAGCAATCGTTAAAGAGAACGGTCATTGTTTAGGTTAGCGGGTAGCTACATTGTTAACCATTCATGTAGGAATTTATCTTATAGAGCTGTGTCAGACGTGGATTAGTAGATCTATTCGGATACATATATTTTCTATTAGTGACGATTTCTTGTGTTGATTTATTTTGTAAGTATGTATTATTGATACTTCTTTATAGGGTGCTTTTTAACCCTTTCCCTTATATAGTCGTTTTCTGGCGCCTCTGCAGCAGACGGTTTTTTAAAAACATAGTGACGAAAGAAGAAATTGCTCAAAACGAGCAATTTCTCCTTTTGCCAAATGTTTAACATTTTTAGTCATATGTTATCCATTCAATTATAGAGATTTACTATTTTTTGAAAGAATATGTTCAAACTCGTTTGCTGCAGAATTGTCGTATGAGGGAAAGGGTTGATTGTATTGCGACATGTCCTAACCTTTACCCCCACATACACAAAACTCCAGCAGCAGGTGACTTTGAAATCATCTGGAGCAAATATGGAAACAAATTCTTTATATATAAAAGATAACCACTTTCTCCTGTATGTATACACCTGCATATTTTTATCTTTATATTGTATCGAATTTTAATGAAATATTGTTTAACCCATTCCCTCATATAGACGCTTTCTGACGCCTCTGCAGCAAACGGATTTTTGAAAACATAGTGACAAAAGAAGAAATTGCTCAAAACGAGCAATTTCTCCTTTTGCCACAATGTTTTCCACTTTAAGTCATAGGTTATCCATTCAATTATAGGAATATTCCATTGTTTGACAAAATATGTTCAAAATCGTTTGCAGCAGAATTGTCGTATGAGGGAAAGGGTTAAATAAATTGTATTGGAAATGGATTGTGACATATCTTAACCTTTACCCCCATAGACACAAAAATCCTGCAGCAGGTGACTTTGAAATCATCTGGAGCAAATATGGAAAAAAATCTATATATATAATAGATAACCAATGTCTCCTTTTGCCACAATGTTGTCAAAACTCGTCTCCTGTAGAGGCTCCGAAAGCGTCTGTATGTGGGAAAGGGGTAAGATATGTTGACTTTAAATTCAGACGAATTTTGACGAAGCAGACAACATTTGAAAACGTTGATGCAATTTGTAAAGGGGAAAATGGCTTATAATGAGCATTATTTTTTGCATTTTTGCATTTTCCACGATGTTTTCAACTTTATTCATTTACCGAGAATGTTGCATCTGGGACTACAAATACGTCCCTGGTTGCACGTAAATGCATAGATGTTTTAAAAGTCTTCTGCTGCAGGTTTGTTGCAATGAAAGGCTTTAACAGGTTGACTTTTACTTAAAACTTGTTGCTGTAGAGTTAGTAAGATAAGTTAATTTGTTACAAATACATATAAATAAATGTATTTATATGTCTCTGTTTGTAACAGGAGAGTTCAATTTAAACCATTGTGTCGAAACAGTTGACGTTTCTCGTTTATAGATTATTGAACTGTTTCAACAATGTTTTAACTGAAATGGTCGATTGCAGGAAGATAGTAAATGTTTAACCCTTTCCGTAATATAGACGATTTCTGACGCCTCTGCAGTAGACGGCTTATTGAAAACATGGAGACAAATGAAGAAATTGCTCAAATGCAGAATTTCTCATTGTGTCACCAGCTTTTCAACTCTATTCAATTATCATACATTCATTTAAGGGGAATTTCCAAAATAAATCGGGTATGTTCTATAACACGTATGCTGCAGATTTGTTGTATGTGGGTAAGGGTTAAAAAGAAATTTATGAATGTCTCTGGTTTAAACCATACCTACTTCAGTTATAATTAATTAATAATCGGTCTTTGAGCGACCCATTCACTTACTTAGAAATCAAAGAGAAACAAAAGTTTAAGAATGCTTTTTAAAATAACAAGCTCAGGGTCGTCACACGCGGATAATGTTTGGATTTCAATATTTACCCTTTCCGACATACAGACATTTTGCAGCAGACGACTTTGAAAACATCTAGGCAAAAACACAGAAAATCTCTATAAATAAAAGTTTTATAACTGAAAAAAGAAAAATTAAAACATTGTGGCATAAGGATAAATTGCTCGTTTTGAGCAATTTATCCTTTTGTCTCAATGTTTTCAAAAGTCGTCTGCCGCAGAGGCGTCAAAAAGCGTATATATGTAGGAAAGGGTTGACCCAATACATGAATGCTTTCGAGCAATATTAATGAAAATGTTGACACTATATGAATATGAGCCTTTCCGTGAGAAAACCAACGTTATTGACTTTGCGTAAAGTGTCGACTCGGATCGGCATAAGCATGCCGCGAAGGCTAAACAGGACTGACCTTTTTCGCCTCCTGTGGATTTTCTGTTTCAGGAATCATTACTCTATACCACAATCCCTCTGAGTGGGAATGTGTCGTCCCGGATTAGCCTGCGCGGACTGCGCAGGCTGATCTGGGTCGATATATTACGCAGATCCAATAATGTTGGTTTTCTCGTGGAACGGCTCATATATATATATATATCGGAGTATATAAAAGAAGAACAGTTCATGCAATCTGGAGTGAGGATCGCTTTTCAGATTTCAACAAGAACATGTGTTTCAAGTTATAACACATATTATCATCAGATAAGAACACTGGATGTAAACAGGTACACTGTAATATAGTGTCCCTGATGTAAACGATGTTAACTTAACGGGGTATACATATATATTTCTTTGTCAAATATTAAATACAAAATTATTATTTGTTATAAAGTGGATTGTAATTTTCCGTATTTTAAATAGATACAGCATCTTGAGGATACCCTTTCCCAACTGCAGACGCATTTTGACAATTAACCTTTTCCCTCATATAGACGCTTTCTGACGCCTCTGCAGCAGACGACCTTTTGAAAACATAGTGACAAAAGATGAAATTGCTCAAAACGAGCAATTTCTCCTTTTGCCACAATATTTTCCACTTTTACTAAGTTTTAGTCATAGGTTATCCATTCAATTATAGAGAGTGTTTCCATATTTTAAAATATGTTCAAAGTCGACTGCTACAGAATTGTCGTATGAGGGAAAGGGTTAAAGCGCAGACAACTTTGAAAACATTGAGACGAAAGGAGAAATTGCGCTCGATACTTAGAATTATAAAGATTTTTCTAAGTCGTCTGTTGCAGATGTGTTGTATGCGGGCATAGATTAACATACAACAATACCCAAACGTCAACTGACACCCCACTCAATTATGCTCCCGTGACGTTATAATTACTATATGATTATTAAATATTCAAAGACCTTATAATACATTATTGGGACTTAGGAATACATACAACTGTTAACACATTGCATATATGTTTACTATTACGTCTACATAACAAAAGACCAAAACAAAAAGGTAATCTGTTTCGAAGGTTGAAGGGATTAGGGTTTAAGTACATGTCATACTATAAAAGTATTTCTTATCTTTTGTAGTGTTACGTGTATGTAAATAGCTTATAAGAACTTAATGTCGTAAACGGGGTATGCGTATTCTTAAAGTATAAAATCATTTTCCTCATATATACACTTTCTGGCGCCTTTTGGTAGATAGCTTTTGGAAAACATGCCGACAAAAGAAGAAATTGTTCAAACCAAGCAATATCTCCTTTTATCATCATGTTTTCAACTCTATTCAATTATTATGCTTTCATTTAAACTTTAAAGGGAGTTTCAATTTGTTTCGGGTATCACCGTATGTTTTCAAAGTTGTCTACTGCAGATGTGTTGTATGTGGGAAAGGGTTAAAGGTAGTTTGGTTGGACATTTGCAAGCTGTTTTACAATAAATAGTTTCCTCACATTATACATAAAACTTTATTCAGATTAAACTATAATCATACATCATTGAGAATTTCGATAAAACATGATTATACTTCAAAGGATATTGCCCTCTATTAAAATAGATCAAGGACATCTTAAAACGGTTTTGATTAGACATGTTAACCCGTTCACGCTTGCGCATCTTGACCAATTTACAGTAGAAGTGTAGCAAAAGGAGAAATTGCCTATAATGCGAAATGTCACCGTTTGTCACATCAATTCCTACACAAGGTCTATCATTTACAGAGATTTTCCTATATCGAGGGCCTGGCGTGAAACGGTTGTAACTAAAAACCTTTTTTTGAAATCCCTGGTTTAGGGGCAATTTTGACCCCTTTGTAAACAATGCAAATTTAGGTGCCATTGCTCAGAACGAGCAATGGCTCCTAAATTTCCATTGTTTACCAAGTAAAATGATTAAACGCTTATAAAAACTTTATGACGAGGTGATTAACATTGGTAAAAAAAATACCAATTTTAGTTACAACTTTTTCACGCCAAGCCCTCGATATGTTCGCCTTTATGTTTTCAAAATCATCCGCTGAAGATTTATCGAATGCGGGGATTGGTTAAATAATGTCTGATAGTCTGTTAGGTCTAGGCAGAAATCTAGATCTAAATTCCGGTTCTTGGAGAGAATACTATTTAATATGAAAAGTATCGGTTATCAACATTGTTCAGATTCCACAATGATATTTGAAATATTCATCTGTTTATGAAATGGATATGACTTGCGTCGAGCGATTTTCGAACTTAACTCTTTCCCACATACAAACAATCTGCAGCAGACGACTTTCAAAACGTCTAGGAAAAATTATGAAAAAATATCTATAACGGAAAGTTTAACAATTGGAAAGAGTTGAAAACATTGTGGCAAAAGGAAAAGATGTTCATTATGAGCATTTTTTTCAATTTGCCGCAATGATTTCAAAAGTCGTCTGCTGCAGAGGCGTCAGAAAGCGTCTGCGTGTGGCAAATGATTAACTCAATGTCTTTTGTTATAGGGTATAAAGAAACACGAGGAATGATAGGAAGCCTGCAGTGATCGACAGAGAGAGCCAGATTCCAAGAAATGTGAATATTATTTGAATAGGTATTACTGTTAAGGATACTCGGATACTCATACTAAAGAAAATAACCCATGAGGAGTAAAGAATCCCCGAGCTAAAAAAACAACTGTTGATACTCCGATACTCAAAACAAAGAATAGATAACGTACAAGAAATCCACGAGAAAGAAAAACTGTTTGTACTTGGATACTCACATCAAAGATAGCAGTGCTATCTTGGTTAGTAAAGAACGCCGTGCTCAAAGAAAAACTGTTGATACTCGGATATACTCATATCATAGAAAGCGTGTGGAGTAAAGAGACCCGTGTTCAAAGAAAAACTGTTGATACTCGGATATACTCATATGATAGAAATCGTGTGGAGTAAAGAGACCCGTGTTCAAAGAAAGAATTGTTTATTGTGAACGTTATTTTCGGCTTTGGGTCGAGAGAAGCCCTATGCGAGGACAATTGTTCACATGCTAGTGACCGTGGTTGGACAGGGAGAGTGTATGTTCCAGGTACTCGGATACACGTGAGATAGACAACGTGCAATGATTATTGTAGAGGGTATGTATGTCTGATATATCGATTTATTATTATAAACCTGCACACAGATACAGATGATCATGCGCAGTTTAAACTTGTACGTGACTGAAATATGATGTGACGTCATTTAGATATGCGTTTGAGTCATTCAAAATATATTAATTGGGCGTGGTTCGCACGCCAATCATAAATGACATGTCATTTGTAAATTATGTTATTCTTTATTTAGAATATAGAAATTTGCAAGTTTTTTTTTAACATATTCTTTCGTAAAAGTTGATACATGGAATATGATAAAAGGAAAATTATGTTGTGGTAGCGATACAGGTTTTAGTATTGTCTACTCGGGGCGTGAGACATCAACTGTCCACAGCCCTCGTAGTACAATACTAACACCTGTATCGCTATTGCAACAAAATATTCCCTATACATGTAACCCTTTCCCTGATACATACGACGTTCATAAAGCTTCATGCCTCCTACAATAGACGAAATGTGTATGTAATATGGTAAACGTAGCATAGATCTGAGCTAGCAATGTTTACATTTATCAAATATGTTTAAGTTTGCATCTACAACTAATTCTAATCCGTTCCAACATATAACAAATATACAGCAGATGTCTTGTCAAATGTCCTGGCAAAAATGTGGAAAGTCAACATAAATCGTAGTTAGATTATTATTACTATTATTATATAGAGTTAAACAAAATTGGCAAGTGAAGACATTTGCTTTATTATGGGCAATTTCTTCGCTTGTCGCAATGTTTTCAAAATGGTCAAAATGCGTCTTTGTGTGGGAAAGGGTTAACACTGTTTTCCGCTCTGTTCTTTTTTGTCAAATGCGCACAATGTGTCTAGGTAAACCCTGTTCGCAAATGCTCTATGGTTTGCCTAGCCGTTGCGCCGTCTCTATATTCTCTACAGGTCTTAGACCACATTAAGGAGTAATAACAATAAAGAGCTCGGCGTGGAAGAGCGTCTGTATCTCGTACCAAAGGTCCCGGGTTCGAGTTTTTGATGAGCGGGTTCAACTTTGGTATTTCTCCACACAAAAAGTGTGAGTACTGGTTAAGTCTCCAGGAAGCAGACATCGCGCGTGATTAACGTAAGCTGAAAGCTTGTTTCGCAATCGATGGGGAATAACTATTTTAAGCTAAGGGGCTGGGCGATTTCCGCTTGAGGTCGTTAAACATCGGTATTGTTCGTGGTCGTATCCGTCATTTCGTTCGGAAATCCACGTATAATCTGGAAATAACCGAGACCATTTGTGGTGTTCTACAGTAAAGCATGTATGCAAACGTCGAATCCAACGATTAGAAAACGAAAAGTAAAAAGAGGAAAGAAAAAAAGACAGAAACAAAAATAACGAGGTCAATGGCGTGTTTGCTCAGTACATGTACATATGTCATTTTAATATATGATACATCATATATAACGATATAATTATGGGTCTTACAATAGTTCGGTTTTATAACTTTATCATAGATATAGATAACATACAAATCATGTTGTTAAATAAAACCTTGTCATTGAATTTACCTAGTAACGTCAGTAAACTTCGTGGAGAGAGAAATCGTTCAAATCGGACCAAGGCCTTAGTTAAACCTTCACGAGCCTAACGTTCAGTGTAGCAGTTTTTATAGCTAACGGTTTGTAACGTTTCGTATCAGACGAGGGAGAGCTGTGGTGTGTGAATTTGCCACCTTATCAAGACTTATGCTACCGTTAAATTCTCTTGAACGCAGGATTGGAATTACTTTTTAAAAATTCCTCTGCTTTGAACACACCAGAGGAAAACTCTGTAGTTTAAGTTTGAAACAGAATTAAAAATGTTTCAGGAAAAGGAGAAATTATGCAGATTTTGCATCTTCAAACACATGTTTTATTCAAAGCGTAAGTTGAGTAACGGTTTAACCCTTTCCCGTATGTAGACGCTTTCTGATGCCTCTGCGGCAGACGACTCGTAAACACATTGCGACAAAAAAAGAGAAATTGGTTAGCATGAGAAAAAGTTCTCCTTTTGCCACAATGTTTTCAACTCTTTTTCAATAATTTACCTATTGGTTAAAGATTTGTTTGTTTGTTTGTTTGTTTGGAGTTTAACGCCGCTTTCGACAGCTTTGGTCATATCACGGCGGTCAGTGCACCTACCTATGTTTTCGGAATTTCCTGGCTTTCCCACACCAGTACTTACACAACATTCTTTCGAAGCCACTGACTACTTTCTCACATAGATCAGAGGTGAGAGGCAATGGAAAACATCGCCCGAAAGAATGTCGCCGCAACCGGGTATCGAACCCGTGACCTCCAGATCACGAGTCAGATACGCTACCAATTGAGCTACCCGGCCGGGTATTGGTTAAAGAAATAGTCCCCATTCTTGCTGAGAGGTTTTCAAAGTCGTCTGCTGCATATTTGTAGTATGTGGACAGAGCTCTAGATAAGGGGCGTTTTGCTTGTTCTAAAATCCTTATTTGACCCTCTAACCCTATGTTGTGGGTACTCAAACGAATCGTCTCAGTGAGACGATTCTTTTGAGTACCAACAACATAGGAATTGCTTTAATGATAAGAGAGAAATTGTGGGCAAAAGAGCTGAATACCCCTCCTTATCTGTACCTCTGTGTGGTAAAGGGTTAACCCTTTCAATGCTGATTATATAAAACGGAGCTGTCAAGCTTTGCACTTAGTTGCAGGTTGTAAAGTTTCATTTATGAATACTTTCCATAGTTTCATCTAGATGTTTCAAAGTAGAATGCTACAGATGTGTTGTATGTGGGAAAAGGTCAATATTTCAAAGCTTAACTTCAATGGTGTCCGGCTGAGTAAGCCCTTTCCCACATACAACACATAGGCAGCGGAATACTTTGAAGTTAAATTGCAAAAAAAAAAAATATGAAAAATCATTATGAGCAATTTCTCCTTTTGTCACAATGTTTTCAAAGGTTGCTTGCTGCAGAGGCGCCACAAAGCGTCTATATGTGGGAAAGGGTTAAGCAATGCGTTTGGCATATCATGTAAATGCTCTTTATTTTGATGTAAGACAAATGGACTAAGTGTTGCTTTAACTCTTTCAGAGCCAAAGGCAATATTGAACTTTTTGCAAACAATACATATTCAGGTGAGTCAGCTCGTAACGAGCTGTCTCACCTGAAATCAGCATTGTTTGGCTGTGAGTTATAAAAATATTCCAAAAATCCTATAACATGAAAATAGAGTCGTCCGAGTTTAAACATGGAAGAGTCTACTTCAAACAATTCGGCGCTGAAAGGGTTAAACAAAAATGAACACGTCATTAAGGCCTGTCTGAACAATTATACAAAGTACATGTAAGAAATTAAAAGTAAAGTTGTATAGAATAGGTAATTATATATATACCGTTTGAAAGTGTACAAGTCTTAAACCCTTTCCCTCATATAGACGCCTTCTGACGCCTCTGCAGCAGACGGCATTTGAAAACATAGTGACAAAAGAACAAATTACTCAAAACGAGCAAGTTCTCCTTTAGCCACAATGTTTTCCGCAAAATGGGTAATTGGGAAGTGTGGCCGCTATAGACAGGGAATTCCTAAACAAACGTAATTCACGTATACTTTACTGAAGTATATACGGACCAGTATGAAGGAAGAAACAGTGTTCACTGTTATACTTTTCCTTTTAGGCTGTTGTAATGATTTACTTAAAGGTTTTCTATGAAATGCCAAGGAGTGTTTTACAAAACTATAAACTCGGAAAACATTCTCTGTGATCTGAAATGAACTCCATGCTTTAAATAAGACTTCAGCTGATTGGTCAATTTGGAGAACGCATTTGTTTCTGACCAATTGGATAATTGAGCACAGATTAAATTTTAATAGTTTCGAAGCCAGACCCGTCCAGGAATTTGTAAGAGTGAAACGCTATTTTTTTTAGAATAATCACATTTTCGAGCTATCGCCTGTCCACTGTTCTTTAAAAATGTAGAAAATGACATTCCGGCTCGTTTGTTGTTTAATGCTGTTTCCGTTTAAGCGATAGTTTTGTACATTTATTGACTCTTTCTTGGCAGAGTTACCGATCAATTTAATCCAAATATTGGCAAATAAGTAAATAAGAAACCAAGCACAAACGGGAATGGTAATAAACGTCAGAAAGGCTTATCTCCTTGTTAATTTACAATGTCATCGAGCATTTCAATAACTTCCTCGTATAAGATGTCTGTTGAATTTCGCATACAACAGTTTAGTGTGGAATATTCGGATTATGGCCAAGGACAATGAAAATAATGATAAGTAGTAAGATTTGGATAATTTATAAAGATTATAATGTTTAGAAATGTGAAATGTAAGCTCTCACCATCGGTTTGATTTTTGCGGTTGAACCCATTTTCTACTTCTGGTCCATATGGTTCGGGACAGGCATTTGATAATTTTGCGGAGCGATGCGTGAATTTAAAGGAACTTAAAATACCGGCATTCACATCCAAGATTGCTTGAACACGGCGTGGAAGCATTCTTTTCTGACTGCAGGAGTGTTGCGTTCTTGGAGTGTCCGTCTTGGAGTGTCTTTATTGGAGTGGCTGTTTACGACTGCATTAGTGTTCATTGGTAAAGAGAGAGGTGGGA
>JASEVX010000010.1:11473297-11527429 GCA_031761405.1 Serripes groenlandicus
GCTAATTTTTCTACGTTCATGTTCAACAAATATAAGCCGCGTCAGGAAAAAGAGGATCTAGCTGCATGTCCGTTACGACCGCGTCCCGGTTACTCAGGGGTTGTAGGTCCGAACCCCTGCTCGGTCACTATTCATTTCGAAGTTTGACAACTGCCTCGGTGGTTTAGATGTAGAGCGTTCGCCTAGGGTGCGGGAGGTCGCGGGTTCGATCCCCGATCGGCTCATATCATATACTTTATAAATGGTAGTAATTGTTGTCCTCCTAGCGCTCGGGAGTGTGGGTTAACATTACGACTGACTGGCTGGTATCAGTATAAATGGACCACTAGTACTAGTAACTTACGACTGACTGGCTGGTATCAGTATAAATGGACCACTAGTACTAGTAACTTACGACTGACTGGCTGGTATCAGTATAAATGGACCACTAGTACTAGTAACTTACGACTGACTGGCTGGTATCAGTATAAATGGACCACTAGTACTAGTAACTTACGACTGACTGGCTGGTATCAGTATAAATGGACCACTAGTACTAGTAACTTACGACTGACTGGCTGGTATCAGTATAAATGGACCACTAGTACTGGTAACTTACGACTGACTGGCTGGTATCAGTATAAATGGACCACTAGTACTGGTAACTTATCCAGGAAACGCCGTGAAATAACTGAACAATTGTTGAAAGCGGTGTAAATCACCAAACAATCAATCAATCAATCAATCAATCAATCGAAGTTTGAAAAGGTCGATTGGCTAGCGACATACATCTTGCGGAAAAGCAGTCAGTTGCTTGGAAAAAGATTGTTGTGTGGAGTACTTGAATGAGAGAGCCAGGAAACACATGGGTAGCTGAACTGACGGTCATGATTTGAGCCGTCTCACGAGAAAACCAACAATTTGGTCTCCGCGTAATGTATCGACCCATATCAGCCCATGCAGTCCGCGCAGGCTAATCCGGGCCGATATATTCCGTCTTAGGGGGATAGAGGTATACAGCAATGATTCACGAAAGAGAAAGTCCAAAGGATGCGAAAAGTGTCTATCCGGAGTGCTTAGGCTGATCAGGGTCGATACTTAACGCGTAGTCAACAGTGTTGGTTTTCTTGTGGTACGGCGCATGTGACTGATAACAGTGTTAACAACGGTATTAACTCTTTCAATACCAATGGCAGTATGACGAGCTGTCTCTCAGCATTGTTTGCCTTTTAGTTATCGAAAGTTATCGAAACTCTTTTAACATACAACACAGAGTCGCTCGATTTTGTATATGGAAGAGTCTACTTCGGGAATGTTAAATTTTAAATACATATAGCTCGCAGTTAAAAGAAGATCCCCTTTTGTCCCGCGAGACTTATATTCATTCAAAGATTAAGAGATTTATTTTTACATATCAATGCAAAGTTAAACATGTTATTTTTGTTATATGTCTTTTTGTCTTTTTATATACTTTTGTTTACAACAGTGTATTAGTTTAGTGTCATAAAGTTATCAATTTCTATCTTTTCTATCTAAAAGATCCCCTTTTGTCCCGCGAGACTTATATTCATTCAAAGATTAAGAGATTTATTTTTACATATCAATGCAAAGTTAAACATGTTATTTTTGTTATATGTCTTTTTATGTCTTTTTATGTCTTTTTATATACTTTTTTTTACAACAGTGTATTAGTTTAGTGTCATAAAGTTATCAATTTCTATCTAAGTATCAATACTCAACTTATAACCAACTGTTGTGACAACCGATGTGCAAACTAATATGAGATGCATCAGCGCAATCTAATCTAGGTCTACGTTTTTTACTCGCTTCCCACTCAAAACATGTATACATATTGAAAGTAAATTTTAACAACTCGATAAGTTTTTTAAAAAAGGCTGCAATGAAAAGTTCTTAATTTAACTATTTATAGCGGCGTAACGCTTTTACGAAAAGCAATGTTGTTACGGAAGCGACAATGGTAATACATGGAACCCACTTCAAACGTTATATTGAATGTGTATGTCAAATGAAAGAGCCGGTATTTGAGCCGAATTACGAGAAAACCATCAAGTATCAACCCGGATAAGCCTAAGCATGACACGCAGGCTAACCCGGACATACACTTCTCGCCTCCTGTAGATTTTCTGTTTCAGGATTAATTATTCTACACCTGTATCCCTCTGCGATGGAATGTGTAGGCCCAGATTAGCCTGTGTGGACTGCGCAGGCTGATCTGGGTCGATACATTACGCAGAGTCCATAATGTTAGTTTTCTCGGGGGACGGCTCAATTATGGTGCCTTTTCCGATATGACATCAACAGAAGGTACATGACTATGAATCAAATGGAGTCATACTCCTAGCGTTGTGTCTGAAGTCTCATTTTTGCCGTTTGACACGTGCATGTAGGCTAGCAAGAAATGCCCTATTGAACCTGTGTGATTGCTTAGGCTCGGCTGAATTTTCACCTTTTCGCACGTGTAGCAATTGCATGCTACCGCTTCAATTGCGTGTTTGTTTTAAACGAGCTTTACGCCGTTTTCAACAGTAGTTTAGGTGTTATTATTATTATTATTATTATTATTTTAATAATTATTATTATTAAATCACCAGAACTGCTGGTAAGATTATCTTGACACTCGCGCATCAGGCGGAATGCAATCCCCTGAAACATTAATACAAAGGAGAAAAAACAATTATCCCCACTTTAACCATTTTTGGTACGTTCGCTTTCAAACTTGGCGTCAATGCTGGTGAGGTGGTAAAAGCGTTCACCACGGATTCGTTTCCCGAAGACTTTAAGAATGATAGGAATAGATTCTCCTCGTTGGAGCTCAGGATTATAGGTTAAGCATTACGACTGACTCGCTGGTGTCAGGATAAATGTACCAGTAGTACCGGTAACCTCCCAAAGAAACGCCGTGATATAACTGAATAGTTGTTGAAAGAGCCGTTAATCACAAACAAACGAAAATGACGAATACTCTAAAATAAAAAGATATACACTGCTTTATACTGCTTTACAATACATGTCAAATGTTTTGAATATTTTTGTTATTAAACTATTATTCAGATAATCATTAAAAAGTTTTGCGTTTTTTTCATCTCACATGACTTTGTAACCCTTTCCTATTTTATAAAAAACATTTAGACGCGTATCTGCTGCAGACTAAACAAAAATGAATGATAATGGCAAAAGAAGAATTTGCTTGTGTTTAGCATTTTTTCCTATTGCCACAATGTTTTCAATTATATTTGATAATAAAACTTAAATTTATGGAGATTTTCCATATGTGTGCATACATACATAATTTCATAATCTCCAGTAGATGTGTCGTATGTGGGAAAGTGTTAATCAACAAGTGTTTTTATAGCCCATTTTATGATACAGACGTTTTTTCGTTTTTTATAGCCCATGTTATGATACAGACGTTTTTTATAGCCCATGTTATGATACAGACGTTTTTTATAGCCCATGTTATGATACAGACGTTTTTTAAAGCCTCTGTTTCAATCGACATGCGTGTTATTTACTCTCTCCCAAAATCTTTCAACTCTAAATTTATAATAAAAAATTCATATACAGTCAAACTTGTGCTTAAGACCACCTTGAAATAGCGAGTCCCTGTCTATAGCAATATCACAATTCACAATTTCACAATATTAACCCTTTCCCTCATGCGACAATTCTGCAGCAGACGACTTTGAATATATTTTGTCAAAAATTAGAAAATCTCTATAATTGAATGGATAACCTACGACTTAAAGTGGAAAACATTGTTGCAAAAGGAGAAATTGCTCGTTTTGAGCAATTTCTTTTTTTGTAACTATGTTTTAAAAAAGCCGTCTGCTGCAGAGGCGTCAGAAAGCGTCTATATAAGGGAAAGGGTTAGCAATCTAGGAAACACGAGTGTTCAATATATGAGCCGTTTCGCGAGAGAAACAAACATTGTAGTCTCTGCGTAAAGTATTTCACCGGAGCAGCCTAAGCATGCTGCGCCGGCTAACCCAGATGTACTCTATTTGCCTCCTGTGGATTTTCTGTTTCAGGAATCATTACTATATACATATATCCCCCCTTAGACGGAATGTGTCGGCCCGGATTAGCCTGTGTGGACTATGCAGGCTGATCTGGGTCGATACATTACGCAGAGTCAATAATGTTGGCTTTCTCGTGGAACTGCTCACGTGTAGATGTAATCATTTGCGTCGCGTTATACCTTCCCCGCATACAACGAAAAAGCAGCAGACGACTTTCAAAACATACTCCCAAACATATGGAAAATGTCTGTAAATGAAAGTAGTATTATTGAATAGACTTGAAAACATTGTGGCAAATGAAGAAATTCTTCATCATGAGCAATTTCACCATTTGAAAGAATGTTTTCAAAAGTCGTATACATGTACTGCAGAGGCAACAGAAAAAGTATCTGTATTTGGAAAAAGGGAGTTATGCTTGAGGTTAGTCAGTAGCAACGACTGATCGTTCCACGTAGTTGTGTGTTTGATTCCTGGTCGTCAACATTCTTTCCTTTGTCATATGTTATTGATTTCTTGTTAATTGGCATTCGTCTACCAATAATCAGTTCCCGCCTAAGTGGTAGAGCCTCCACCTCGGGTGCAAGAGTCGCGGGTTCGATCCCCGGCCGGGTCATACTTAAGACTTTAAAAACGGTTTGCACTCAGGGTTAGGGGGTTAGCGTTACGACTGACTGGCTGGTTTCAGCATAAATGGTCAAGTTGTACTGGTAACTAACCCATGAAATGCCGTGGTATAACTGAACAACTGTGGAAAGTGGCGTAAAACATCAAACAATCAAGTCCAATAATGAGCTGACACACATTCGTGTTGGTAGTGTGGAAGTCATTTGACCGCTGACAAGCGTAAACATCAATCGGTCTACTGCAATCGAAATTATGTAGTTACAACACATTTCGTTAATATTCGTAGGCTGGAGTACACAGCTTAACATTGGTTAAACGAACATTCACGAAGGTATAGTAAATTGGTTAAACGAACATTCACGAAGGTATAGTAAATTGGTTAAACGAACATTCACGAAGGTATAGTAAATTGGTTAAACGAACATTCACGAAGGTATAGTAAATTGATTAAACGAACATTCACGAAGGTAAAGTTAATTGGTTAAACGAACATTCACGAAGGTATAGTAAATTGGTTAAACGAATATTCACAAAGGTATAGTAAATTGGTTAAACGAACATTCACGAAGGTATAGTTAATTGGTTAAACGAATATTCACAAAGGTATAGTAAATTGATTAAACGAACATTCACGAAGGTATAGTAAATTGGTTAAACGAACATTCACGAAGGTATAGTAATTGGTTAAACGAACATTCACGAAGGTATATTAAATTGGTTAAACGAACATTCACGAAGGTATATTAAATTGGTTAAACGAACATTCACAAAGGTATATTAAATTGGTTAAACGAACATTCACGAAGGTATATTAAATTGGTTAAACGAACATTCACGAAGGTATAGTAAATTGGTTAAACGAACATTCACGAAGGTATATTAAATTGGTTCAACGAACATTCACGAAGGTATATTAAATTGGTTAAACGAACATTCACGAAGGTATATTAAATTGGTTAAACGAACATTCACGAAGGTATAAATAAATTGGTTAAACGAACATTCACGAAGGTATAGTAAATTGGTTAAACGAACATTCACGAAGGTATAGTAAATTGGTTAAACGAACATTCACGAAGGTATAGTAAATTGGTTAAACAAACATTCACGAAGGTTAAGTAAATTGGAATGAAAGTTAATTTGGTTGCATGGTGTTTTATGTCGCTTTCATCAAGTTTTCAGTTATATCAAGGATTTGAAATAACGTCGTTTTTGACGTCAAAACGTATGTTGTTGCGACAATGATCGTGTGTTTAATGAAACCGCCATCACTTTCTCGTTGGTAGTGGTATTCGGATAAAATAGACGGCAGACAGTAGGGAATATAATGTCCTGCGTGCTGATGTCAATCATACAAGCCCAGCAATACAGACATGAATTTTAGTGACTCGGAAATTGGTAACAACAGTGCACAAGCTACAACTATATATGTGCATAAAACAAAATGCAAAAGGAAAAAAGCACAGAAGAAAATTCCAAGCCGAGTTACTTATAAAAGTAAAGTAATTGAGCTGAAAAAGGAAAGGGAACATAATAAAAACAGTGGTAATCTTCAAAAACTTCCAAAACGAAATAAAACTTTTAACAAAACAAAACAGAAAACACTAGGGGTCAAACAGTGTTTTGAGTAATATTGAAAGAACGAAACTGATAAGTGCAAAAATGCATTCTGTTCAGGCAATTGAACGAAAGTTACATTTGTCTAGATTAGACGACCTACTTGCAAGCAATTAGAGACAGAGGGTTCCTGTTAGGGTTGACGGGAACTGCTTCTTCTCTGCAGTTAGAGAAAGTGCAAATCTGAATGATGACGTTTCTGAAATAAGAGCCAAGCTGTGTGACTTTGTGTTCCAATGTTGAACAATATATTGCGTGTTGTGCTAACAAGGTAGATGAAGCACCATTTGAAACAGAACAGTTCATTAATGAAATTGAGCAATTGAGAACCTCTGGTCAGTGGAATGTGAGTATGGGTGACTGTTTACCACTGGTTGTTGCAAACTACTATAAGTCTGTCGTGAGAATATTTTCAAGTTACATCTACACATGTGCTTGCCATTAAACCTAAAATAGGCAAATCAGAAAATTACATATCAAAGTCCTCAGAAAAATGTGTCAAGTCGAAAAAGGAAAGAATATGTCTCTGCAACTGGTAAAGTCATTACACAGAAAAATGTCGTTTCAAATGTGTCAATAAATTTTCAGAAGAAGAACGACAACAGATATTTGATTTTTACTATGAACTTTTAAATTACGAACGCCAAAGGCATTTCATATGTGGCATGGTTGGAGTTGAAACTCCAGCCAGGAAAGGAAAACAGAAGAAATCAGTGTCATGTATACCACTTAGAATCTAAAAAGAAAAAAGAGCGCGATGGTCTTGATTTCCTCATGATAACATTATATATTAAAAGAAAAACAATAGAGTATACAATTGCAAAGAAACGTCATGGAGCTTTCGGTGGAAAAGACATGAGAGGGAAAGCAGAATCAGCAAATAAAACGAGAAAATCTGCCACTGATTTTTTGCACCAACACATACGTTCATTTCCAAAAATGGAATATTATTATTCCAGGAAAAAGACCAAGAAAGAATACCTTGCTCCTGATCATAATATCAAAACAATGTGGAAACTTTACTGTACATAATGCAAAAAGAAGAATATAGCTCCTTTCAAGCAATCCAAATACTTAAAGACTTTAAAAACGGTAGAAATTGCTGTCCTCCTTGGCACTCAGCGTTACGGGGTTAGCATTACGACTGACTGCTGGTTTCAGCCTAAATAGTCCAGTTGTACTGGTAATTAACCCATGAAATGCCGTGGTATAACTGAACAATTGTGAAAAGCGGCGTAAAACATCAAACAATCAAGTCCAATACAGGGCTGACACACATTCGTGTTGGTAATGTGGAAATAAGTTGAACGCTGACAAGCGTAAACATCAATCGGTCTACTGCAATTGAAATTAGGTAGATACCTTTCGTTAATATTCGTAGACTGGAGTACATAGCTTAACATTGGTTAAATGAACATTCATGAAGGTATAGTAAATTAGTTAAACGAACATTCACGAAGGTATAGTACATTGGTTAAACGAACATTCACGAAGGTATAGTAAATTAGTTAAATAAACATTCACGAAGGTATAGTAAATTGGTAAAACGAACATTCGCGAATGTATAGTAAATTGGTTAAACCAACATTCACGAAGGTATAGTAATTTTGTTCAACGAACATTCACGAAGGTATAGTAAATTGGTTAAACGAACATTCACGAAGGTATAGTAAATTGGTTCAACGAACATTCACGAAGGTATATTAAATTGGTTCAACGAACATTCACGAAGGTATAGTAAATTGGTTAAACGAACATTCACGAAGGTATAGTAAATTGGTTCAACGAACATTCACGAAGGTATAGTAAATTGGTTAAACGAACATTCACGAAGGTATAGTAAATTGGTTAAACGAACATTCACGAAGGTATAGTTAATTGGTTAAACGAACATTCACGAAGGTATAGTAAATTGGTTCAACGAACATTCACGAAGGTATAGTAAATTGGTTAAACGAACATTCACGAAGGTATAGTAAATTGGTTCAACGAACATTCACGAAGGTATAGTAAATTGGTTAAACGAACATTCACGAAGGTATAGTTAATTGGTAAAACGAACATTCACGAAGATATATTAAATTGGAATGAAAGTTGATTTGGTTGTATGGTGTTTTATGTCGCTTTCATCAAGTTTTCAGTTATATCAAGGATTTGAAATAACGTCGTTTTTGACGTCAAAACGTAGGTTGTTGCGACAATGATAGTCATGTGGTTCATGAAACCGCCATCACTTTCTCGTTTGAAGTGGTATTCAGATAAAATAAACGGCAGATAGTAGGAAATATGATTTCCTGCGTGCTGATATCAATTCCATACATCTGCCATGCCAAATTAGATAACAAAATGCGAATTAAAAGGAAAGTTTCGCCAAAGCATTTTAACAGTTATAAGATTATTTTTTGATTGATTAAAAATTCGACCGAGAGATTTTTATTTAAATCTACCATTTGCCAATATGTCAAGAATATATATCGAGCCGATTTTTAATACATCACAATGCAGTAAAAGGTCTGTCGCATTTCGAAACGTACACTGCATAATTATAGCTAGATACTCATCTAGTTTAATAAAATGAACACACCACATGTATAATCATCAATTTGAATATTTTAAGTACCCCCTTTCTTCTATCCCCTAGTAAATAATGGTATTTTTTTTTTTTCTCTTTAAAGATTGAAAGAAGCTACGATATTGCAATTTATATAGTAAATACATTAAACAATATTTTGCGAAAATTACATCTTTTCATTTTGTATGCCGAAAAAGGACTAATAATAGCATTTGTTGCTACATTTGATTTGCAGACAGTGTTGCCAGTGAGTGAACTGTACTACTCCAGGAAACTGTGTTGCTATAATCTAACTGTTTATTCGTTAAGCGACAAACAAGTTTTCTGTCACTTGTGGGATGAAACTCAGGGCAAAAGAGGATCGTGTGAGATAGCAACGTGTCTGATGAAAACCACAATGTATATTTGTTTAGCTTCAAGTAAAATGAAATAAATAATATTCTATTCTGACATATGTGGTGAAAAAAACAGAAACCAGCTTGTTACAGCATCATTTCTATAAATCATGTCCCAACTACCTCAACTGCAAACCCTGAATCACAAGTTCTTACAATCTGGTCATTCTCAAATGGAGTTCTGATTCAGTCCACTCTACAATTGAAACTGCCAAAAAGAAAACGTTAACTTCACACTGGATTTCCCTGATTATCTCAGCAAGACGGACAAATCCATACATTGCCGTTCTCTTGAAATATGACCATGTTGTGGACTTTAAGATTTTTGTCAAGAAGCGATGTTCCAATCAGAAATTCTCAACAATGGGAGAGCGCATCAATTGGTTGAAAGTAAAATTGATACATGTGAGGAAAAACTGTTCTAAAAGTGTCTTTCTAAACTATTCATTTAATAGTCCTTCTTTCATGGAGGTAAAGGTACAAACTACTTCAGCACGGCAAAAGGGCCGGGTACATAATTGGCCAGAAAGTGCAGCAAATCTAGACATGTGTTACAACACCAAACTTGCAATCTCTGTACAAAAGAAGAATTATTAAATCAGCCTTTGTGCAAAATACATTAAACCAGAAGAATTTCATGGATATTTTACTGCTTTAGCTGTAAGCAAATCACAAAAAGACAGAGTACCTGTGGACTCTTCTGACGAAGATACTGGTGCAGAGTAAAGATGTGCGGATTTGGTTCCAAATTGTTCATTTAGCAGTTAGATTTGTGTTAAGAATGTGTTATAGCTGTGTGATTAGAATCAGAACAATTGGTACAGTAGTTATATACATGTAAATCCCTTTATACGTTATTGTTGACATCATGTATTCAATAAATAATCATGCAAAATGACACTATTTGTCATTTGGTTCCTTATTGTCCGAAAACAATAATTAAACTTAAGTTAATGCAAAAAGGTACCAAGTGGAAAAATCAGCAAAACTACCCAAAATAACAAACGTATCAACAAGAAACCTAAGGAACACATTAAACATATAGTTGTAAATAATACTTAGTGAAAAATCGGATATGTTGTAAAAGTCCAAAGCTTTAAACGCGATTTTCTCAAAACTATGAAAATGTCATTTGGTACCTTTTTGCACCAATGGAACGATATATCAGAGCTTCAGATAAGGGGCGTTTTGCATGTTCTAAAATCCTTATGTGACCCTAGAACACTTGCTTGTAGGTATTCAAAAGAATCGTCCCATTGAGCCATACCCATATTAAAGGGTTTGGTTTGATAATAACATAGATATTCCGGGGGCAAAGCCTATTGAGAACGATTGATTGAAGTTCAACCCCGTGCTCAACAATTGTTCAGTTATATCACGTGTCCTGGATAAGTTACCAATACTATTGGTCCATTTATCTTGACACAAGCCAGTCAGTCGTTATACCCCGCAACCCTGAGCGCCAAGGAGTGTAGACATTACTATCATTTGTAAAGTCTTTCTTTTGAGAACGAAGGAGTGGTAGGTAATACTATTTTCTTCGTTACTTAACCAACAGATACACGTTTTCGATTCTTTTCAAGTAAAGAAATAGGTAAAGAAATAGTACACTGTATGATGATTGATCGATACTAAACCTTGATATAGTTTAAACCCTTTTCGATATTAAATTAGCCCTTTCTCACATACAGAGACTTTCTGTGGCCTCTGCAGCAGACGACTTTTGGAAAACATTGTGGCATAGAGAATATTACATGAGAAGTCATTCAATACGACATTTTATTAAACGAGTTTAATACAATTTTGAATTGAATGACCACGAATGTTATATTCTATTGATATCGTAAATTCCAATTCGACGATTATTAGCGCAAAATATATATAACGTCGCTTAATTAATAGCGCGGTCATTTTCAATGCTTTTCATTATGACGTTACGTAGCATTGTTATTACACTAGTTGAATACGCAATTTATGCAATGGCTTTATTACACTCCCGGCGACTTCATTTATGATATAAATAGAGAATAACTAACTGCATGTTTTTGATATAGAATTTATGTCACAAGGGAAAAAAGGGGTAATTTGGTTAAAATCACGAAACCGTAGGTTGAGTGATTTTACACCAAATTACCCCTTTGTTCCCGAGTGACATAAATTCGATATCAAAAACATGCAGTTAGTTATTCTATTTATTATATATCTGGAATAAATCTCCCCTTTATTTTAAAGAAACATATAAAAAAAAGAATGACTTGGCATACTAGGTATGTAATAAATAGTGATATTTCTTCATTTTGTCAATATGTTTTCCAAGCCGTCTGCTTCAGATTTCTTGTATGTGGGAAATAGTTAAAAGATCGGCATACTACGTCCAAGTGTGAAATATATGTGAAAAGTCTTTTTAAATTGGAGGTATGATCTCAGAATAGAGTAGATAACGTTGTGGGAAAAGGAAAACATGTTTTATTTCAAGTTGTCTGCTGCAGAGGCGTCACATGTCGTCTGTAAAGGGTTACTTGTGACTTTATCGTACTCCTAAGACACGGTCTGTCTGCGAATGTCGGTTCTGGAACTTAATAGTCGTTGCTCGTTTGCATTACATAGGAATCCTCCGTGGCCGAGTGGTTAGCATCGGGTATTCGAAACCGGTTGTCCCGGGTTCGATCCCGAGTCGCGGCACGACGGTCATGGTGGAATGCCCCTTTCTAGCCTAGTACTGGTTTGTTTACCCAGGGATCATGAATAAGTGAACTGTCATCGTGATATAACTGAATTTATGTTGAAATCGGCGTAAAACCCCAATAAAAACAAATCGTTTGCATTACATATAACATATACAGTCAAACCTGTACTTAAAACCACCTTGGAATAGCAATTCCCTGTCTATAACAACCACACTCATCTTTTTCTTCATAAATGACCCTCGGAACAAAGACCAGACTATTGCCTTACCATGGGTGGCTTTTAAAGAAAGGCTCAACTGTACATTGTACGTATTTCGGGTATAATATATACGTGTACATTTGTATTTAGCTTAATTACCAAACTTTAACATAAACTAATACATCTATATACGAGCCGTTCCACGAGAAAACCAACCAAACGGCTTCTGCGTAATGTATCGGCCCAGAACAGCCTGCGCAGTCCGCGCAGACTGATCCAGGCCGACACATTCCGTAGCAGGGGGATAGAGATATAGAGTAATGACTCCTGAAACAGAAAATCAACAGGAGGCGAAAATTGTAGGTCCGGGTTAGCCTGCGCGTCATGCTTAGTCTGATCAGGGTCGATACTTTACGCAGAGTCTACAATGTTGGTTTTTCTCGCGGGACGGCTCATACCATGGACTCTGACTATCTCGAACATGGGATATATCGAATATATCGCTTAACACGAACGAATTCCTAGAACGGATCAGTCTTTTAAAACAACATATCAGTATTTCTGATTACGTTTTTTTTTTTAAAATGATTGTAATAATGGCTTGCTTGTCATTATATTTAAACATTAAACAAATATAAAGGAGTTACGAAGCTGAATAAACGTAAAAGAGTAAAGCATAGATCACTCGAACAACGCCAATAACTCAATCACGCCGATAACTCGAACGTGTCGATAACTCAAACAAGTCGATAATTTAAATACGTCGACTCGAACACGTCAATAACTCGATAGCTCGTACATGTCAATAACGCGTACACGTCGATAACTAGAACATGTCGATAATTTAAATACGTCGACGACTCGAACACGTCAATAACTAGAGCACATCAATAGCTCGTACATGTCGATAACTCGTACACGTCGATAATTTAAATACGTCGACAACTCGAACACGTCAATAACTCGAACATGTCAATGACTCGTACACATCGATAACTCGAATACGTCAATAACTCGTACACGTCGATAACTCGAACACGTCAATAACTCGAACACGTCAATAACTCGTATACGTCGATATCTCGAACACGTCAATAACTCGTACACGTCGATAACTCGTACACGTCGATAACTCGAACACGTCAATAACATGAACATGTCAATAACTCAAACACGTCAATAACTCATACACGTCGATAAGTCGAACATGTCAATAACTCGTACACGTCAATAACTCGTACACGTCGATAACTCGAACATGTCGATAACTCGTACACGTCGATAACTCGAACACGTCGATAACTCGAACACGTCAATAACTCGAAAACGTCGATAACTCGAACATGTCAATAACTCGAACTCATCGATAACTCGAACACGTCGATAACTCGAACATGTCAATAACTCGTACACGTCGATAACTCAAACACGTCGATAACTCGAACACGTCGATAACTCGAACATGACAATAACTCGTACACGTCGATAACTCGAACATGTCAATAACTCGTACACGTCGATAACTCGAACATGTCAATAACTCGTACACGTCGATAACTCGAACATGTCAATAACACGTACACGTCGATAACTCGAACATGTCAATAACTCGTACACGTCGATAACTCGAACATGTCAATAACTCGTACACGTCGCGATCGATAATTTAAATACATCGACAACTCGAACACGTCAATAACTCGAACATGTCTATAACTCGTACACGTCAATTACTCGTACACGTCAATAACTCGTACACGTCAATAACTCGAAGTAATTTATCGGCTCCTTTCGACTCCGATTTATCTCGAGTTCACAGTTTAGAGAGAGAGTTAAGAATTTAGCTAAATCCTAGATTTAAAACGCATTGATTATTCATTTTTAGCAATCAACACCGATTCAAACAACGATTTCGTTTGTCATGTTGTTTGTTTGTTTTTGCATTCATACGGCATCAAACTTCCTCCCTGTCAAAGAAAAAGTTTTGAGTGTTAAATCACTCTGTACTTTAATGATATTGTAGAACATATGAAATTGTTTCTAGCATTTAAACAATTCACATCATATTGTGTAATTCCTCCTTTTACAATAAAGGTTTTAAAACTCGTCCAAAAGGAGCATTTTTTATTTTTGTCTACATTAGTTTCAGCATTCGTCCTCTGCAAAAGGGTTAGAATAACCTCTCCTTAACCCTTTGCTACCTAGACACATGTTGACGCATCTGCAGTAGACGACTTTTGAAAACATTCTGGCAAAAGAAGAAATTACTCAAAACAAGCAAGTTCTGCTTTTGCAACAATGTTTTCAACTTTTTATAGCAATTATACCTACAATTAAAAAGATTTTCCATTTTTTTAGTAGACATTTTCAAAATCGTCTGCTGCAGATTTACTGTATGTGGGAAAGGGATAACGAATTAAAGTTTAATTGAGAGAAACACGCGTACACAAGCAAGATTTGTCATGTTTCGACGAGAATATGAACATAAAATAACTTCATTAAAATTGAATGATAGAGATATCCATAATATAAAAGACCCCCAGGTATAGGCTCTTTGCGCCTATTGATATAGCAAATAAAAGGTGAGTGAAATCAATGTTGAATGAAAAAGGAAATGTTTTTGTAAGTCAACTAGAATGATTTTATCAAGGTCTAACGTTACATTACTCGCTTTATAAATGTCGTTGATCGAAACATTTTTGAATATTTTGGTGCAGCGATGCAATCAGAAACGTCAATTCCGTTGCATAGTCAATGCTAAGAATTTAGTGTTTGTAGTTTAATGCCATTTAAAATGATGTGTTAGTCTTAATGCTACCGCGTCATTCCTGAGCGGCAAGGAGGGTAACCATTAATTCCTTCTTTAACGTCGTTTGTATGATCCGGCCAGTGATCGAACCCGCTACCTCAAGCATACGCTCTACCTCTACAACTCAGAGGCAGCATCTGATAACAGTTAAGAGATGGGTCCACTGTAGCCCCCTGTACGGGTCAAGGTCCACTGTAGCCCCCTGTACGGGTCAAGGTCCACTGTAGCCCCCTGTACGGGTTAATGTCCACTGTAGCCCCCTGTACGGGTCAAGGTCCACTGTAGCCCCCTGTACGGGTCAATGTCCACTGTAGCCCCATGTACGGGTCAATGTCCACTGTAGCCCCCTGTACGGGTCAAGGTCCACTGTAGCCTCCTGTACGGGTCAATGTCCACTGTAGCCCCCTGTACGGGTTAATGTCCACTGTAGCCCCCTGTACGGGTCAAGGTCCACTGTAGCCCCCTGTACGGGTCAAGGTCCACTGTAGCCCCCTGTACGGGTTAATGTCCACTGTAGCCCCCTGTACGGGTCAAGGTCCACTGTAGCCTCCTGTACGGGTCAATGTCCACTGTAGCCCCATGTACGGGTCAATGTCCACTGTAGCCCCCTGTACGGGTCAAGGTCCACTGTAGCCTCCTGTACGGGTCAAGGTCGACTGTAGCTTCCTGTACGGGTTTATGTCCACTGTAGCCCCCTGTACGGGTCAAGGTCCACTGTAGCCTGCTGTACGGGTCAAGGTCCACTGTAGCCTCCTGTACGGGTCAAAGTCCACTGTAGCCCCCTATACGGGTTAAGGTCCACTGTAGCCCCATGTACGGGTTAAGGTCCACTGGTCCATTGTAGCCCCCTGTACGGGTCAAGGTCCACTGTAGCCATCTGTACGGGGCAAGGTCCACTGTAGCCCCCTGTACGGGGCAAGGTCCACTGTAGCCCCCTGTACGGGTCAAGATCCACTGTAGCCCCCTGTACGGGTCAAGATCCACTGTAGCCCCCTGTACGGGTCAAGATCCACTGTAGCCCCCTGTACGGGTCAAGGTCCACTGTAGCCACCTGTACGGGTCAAGGTCCACTGTAGCCCCTGTATGGGTCAAGGTCCACTGTAGCCACCTGTACGGGTCAAGATCCACTGTAGCCCCCTGTACGGGGCAAGGTCCACTGTAGCCACCTGTACGGGACAATGTCCACTGTAGCACCCTGTACGGGGCAAGGTCCACTGTAGCCCCATGTACGGGTCAAGATCCACTGGGGGCCCCTGTATGGGTCAAGGTCCACTATAGCTCCCTGTACGGGTCAAGGTCCACTGTAGCCCCCTGTACGGGTCAAGGTCAACTGTAGCCACCTGTACGGGTCAAGGTCCACTGTAGCCAGCTGTACGGGTCAAGGTCCACTGTAGCCACCTGTACGGGTCAAGAATGCATGAGCGTTTAGTTTGATCTCGTTTAACCATTTTCCTCATAGAAAATATTTCTGACAGACCTACAGCAGACGACTTTTGAAAACATTGTTGCAAAAGGAGAAATTGCTCACAATGAGCAATTCCTTTTGCCGTAATGTTTTCAATCAAGAAGGTGCTGTGACTACATTAGTTTCCATCGAAGTGAAATCAGATGTATCCCAGATATGTGGACTGTGGATGTAGAGCGTCGGCCTCTCGTACCAAATGTCCCGAGTTCGAATCCCGTGATGAGCGGGTTCTGCCATTGGCGCGAGTACTGGTTAAGTCTCCAAGAAGCAGACATCGAGCTTGATTAATATAGGCCTGAAAGCTTGTTTCGAATTCGATGTATAAAACATATGTTTAAACTAACCCTTGCCCACATAGAACACGTCTGCAGCAGACGACGTTGTAAACATCTTGGCTAAACAATGGGAATTTATGGGTGTAGCTCCCTTTAGGCACTGTAGGCACGTGCCTACACATTTTTAAAAAATGCCCCAAAATGCAGCTGCGGCGATAGACATCTGCGTAATGTATCGAGCAGATCAGCATGCGCTGTCCGCGCAGATGGATCCGGCCGACACATTCCGTCTTAGGGGGATAGATGTATAGAGTAGTGATTCCTGAAACAGTAAATCCACAGGAGGCGAAAAGTGTCTATCCGGGTAGGCCTATGTGTCATGCTTAGGCTGATCCGGGTCGATACTTTACGCAGAGTCCACAATGTTGATTTTCTCACGAGACGGCCTACACATTCATTACGGCCCTGGAAATCGTTATAAATGAAAGTTTAATTATTGAATAGAGTTGAAAACATTGTGTCAAAAGATACAATTTCTCACTATGAGAGATTCCTTGTTTCGCTACAATGTCTTCAAAAGTCATCTGCTTCAGAGGCTCAAGTAAACGTCTTTATATCAATAAAGTAATGGGTTATTTTTGCCGTAAACAAATATTGTTTTAAGTCGCGTAAAATAGGAAAAGGGGTCAATATTTTACTGGGCTAAAACGTACTGTGTAAATAGATATACATGTATGCAAGGGTACTCAATTTAAAATTTCGGTTCTGTTTGGGTAATTTACGATCTGAAATGTTCGCAAATTTTTCAAAATAAGTGAACATATCATGTTTTTAGTAACCACGTGTAATTAAATGCCATGCGTTTGTTCCAGACGACTTTTGACAACATCGTGGTAAAAGGATGGATTTTTATCAAAAAAGCAATTACTCCTAATGTTGTCCACTATGTCTCATTGTGATTTCTGATTTTTTTTTTTCCTTTCATATTTCACGTCACGCATTTGAACAAGTTTTGTTAAAATCTGAAATTGTAATTCAACGCATTGTTCAATAATGCAACACTAATATTCGCGATCCTTTCATGGATTTACGCTTTTAACCCTTTCCCTCATATTCTGACGCCTCTGCAGCAGACGGCTTTCTGAAAACATGGTGACAAAAGAAGAAATTGCACAAAACGTGCAATTTCTCCTTTTGCCACAATGTTTTCCACTTGTTGTCATAGGTTATCCATTAAATTATGGAGATTTCCTATGTTTTGACAAAATACGTTTTAAAGTCGTCTGCTGCAGAATTGTCGTATGAGGGAAAGGGTTAAGCCGCGTCTGAGACAAAAGGAGACATTGTTGATGACGAGCACGTTATCGTTTTGTCACATTGTTTTTATCAAATCTATCCAATTATTGAACTTTTAATTTAAAGAGATCTCGATATTTGTGGATATATATATTTTCAAAGTCGTCTATGAGCAATTTCACCTTTGGCCACAATGTTTTCAAAAGTCGTCTGCTGCTATTGCGTCAAAATGCGTCTGCATGTGGGAAATGGTTAACGTGATACTGGCGTATCATTTCTTGGGCTACGCATCTAGTTCTTTAATCAGAAGATGCAGATTGGTCTATATATCATATAGGCGAACTGTGACAACATATGGAAAATATCTATACCAATGAAAGTGTTATTATTGGAAATAAAGTTGAGCAATTTCTACCTTTGCCACAATGTTTTTTCAAAAGGCATCTGTTAAATATGCGTCAAAATACGTCTATATGTGGGAAAAGGTTCATTCCCCTCCGGTTGGCATTATTTAATGTAATGGGGCTATACATCTAGTTCTTTAATCAGAAGATGCACTTGGGTCTATATATCACATAGGCGAACTGTGAATACTTTGGTGAGGCCGAGTAAACTACACAATTTCACCTGACTCTACACTGTACGCGAATACGTGAATACCCCGATATCACAGGCCGCGGCTCCTATGTATCTGCTATTGTTATAATATAGAAGGGTTCTCCTCAAAATGTCATACATTTCAACCGTTTACCACATAAGATAAATCTGCAGCAGACCAATTTGATAATGTCGGAAATATGGAAAATATCTCTATCAATGAAAGAGTAATACTTGGAAATAAGAGTTTGAAAACATTGTTGCAAATGTAGAAGTTGCTCGTTATGAACAAGTTCTACCTTTGTCACAATGTTTTCAATAGTCGTCTGCAGCAGAAGCGTCAAAATGCGTCTGCTAGTGGGAAAGTTTAGTATCAAATTATATGTAAATATGTATATATGACTGTATGCCTATGTCTGTTTGTCACTGAAAATGGTCTGTGACCGGGGCGCTAATGGGGACATTATGAGCCAGTTCTCCTTATGTCAATATATATGTTAAAGTCGTGTAATATAGACGCGTCAAAGTCCGTCTGCAAGTGCGAAAGGTTTAGATAAAAGATCATTTACATATCAATGTGTCGGTATGACTATGTTTGTCATTGAAAATAATCTGTGAACGGGTCGCTAATGGGGGGAATTGCGAAATATCCTATATTTGTTGTTAACATTACCATGACGAGATGCGAGTCCCGACATTGTCTCATATTCTTAATTTAGATTTTTCTCTACTGGGATATGAAGAACAAACAATGTTTTATATCCTAATTACTTCACTGTGTCCGCCTCGAGAGCGGGAGAGCGGGAGACCGGGGTTCGATCTCCGGTTGGGTCATACCAGAGACGACCCTATAAAATAACCTATGAATTAAGGGATCAACGCCTACATTTTATCAATGCCTTTAGAATTCTTACAGGTTCATTTTTTTCAAATATATGTTTCATTGATTGTTTGGTGTTTAACGCCGCTTTCAACATTTTTTCAGTTATATCACGGCGTTACATGGGTAAGTTAACAGTTCTACTGGTCAATGTATCCTGACACCAGTCAATCTTTACTTCAATTTTAAAAGTATTTTATATGACCCGGCCATGGATCGAACCCAGAACATCTCACACCCGAGGCGGACGCTCTACTATAACACCACAGAGAGAATCATGTGACACGTGCTTCACATGTTGATTTTGCTAATTATTCATTTACCACATACCACACATCTGTAGCTGAGAAACTCGAGTAAAAATGTGAAAAGTCTCTATGAGTGAGAGAACAAATTATTGCATAAAGTTGTAAACATTGTTAGAAAGCGTCTATATGTGGGGAAGGGATATACATTTATCAAGACGGAGAGCCAATAGGGGTTTATATATATATAGGCCTATAGGTGTCTCCTGTCAAAGGCTAGCATTATAGCCCCACTAGTTTCACGCCGATATCTCGAGGGCTTGGCGTGAAACGGTTGTAACTAAAATTGGTATTGTTATACCAAGGTTAATCACCTCGCCATAAAGTCTTTATAACCGTTAAATCATTTTTCTTAGTAAACAATGGAAATTTAGGTGTCATTGCTCGTTCTGAGCAATGGCACCTAAATTTGCATTGTTTACAAAGGGGTCAGAATTGCCCCTAAACCACACGCCAAGCCCTCGATCTGTGTACATGTACATGTATATACCAAGACGGAGAGACAATAAGGGTTTATATATATATATATATAGACCTAATGATATCTCCTGTCAAAGGCTAGCATTATAGCCCCACTTGTTTGACGCCGAGATCTGTGTACATGTACATGTATATATCAAGGCGGAGAGACAATAAGAGACTCGTATTTCACAAGACGCAGCGTAATCGATAATATCAGACTTTATTCATTCTTTCATCCCGCTGATCAATACCGTGTAATCGATTCAATCAGGCTTATTAATTTAGTAAGTTCTTATCCACTATTGAATATAACCAGGGATCAATAATTGTGGAGCGAACCATATCAATCAAGATTAAACTTCACAAAAGCTTTGATGTCTGTATATAACACATTAGGTTCCTTTCTTTATTGAAAATGTGATGAAACAAATTGGTTACACATAATTATTTTTTTTTTATTATTTTAAACCTAGACAAACAATTGTTTTTAAAAACCTCATTGAACTTTGAACTATAGGGAGTCTGTTCTCGTGAAATGGTACGTGTTCGCCTTTGTGATCAAGATCTACACTGTTCACATATTAACTACTTAAGCAAGTTAGAAGATTTTGTTTACTTGTATATATTCCAAAAAGGCTAAGTACGTTTTGGAAAGTAGCACAGAGCCAGATCAAACCACAAAACTGTGCAGGTTGATCCGGATTCCCATCGTTCGCACATGACATATTATTGAACTTATAAGGAAACAAATTGATTACACGTAATTTATTTTTATTTTTTTATTTTAAACCTAGACAAATAATTGTTTTAAAAACTTCTTTGAACTCTGAACTATAAGGAGTCTGTTCTCGTGAAATGGTATGTGTTCGCCTTTGTGATCAAGATCTACACTGTTCAAATTTTAATTACTTAAGCAAGTTAAAATATTTTGTTTACTTGTATATATTCCAAAAAGGCTAAGTACTTTTTGGAAAGTAGCACAGAGCCAGATCAAACCACAACACTGTGCAGGTTGATCCGGATTCACATCGTTCGCACATGACATATTATTGAACTTCAATGTGTAAAGTTGTTTGCTTTGTTTTATAGGGGCTATATGCTGTTTTCATCACTTTACTTATTCATGGGTAAGTAAACCAGTACTAGGCTAGGAAATATGCCTTACCCAAAGGCACCCTACCATGATCGAACCCGGGATGCCAGGTTCGTGAAAAGGTACGAGTTGGCATTTGTGAACCGCGTCGAGTCTGATCAGTGTGTGCATCCACACATGCTGATCTAGATCAGCAACGTTCACATAGTACTTGCTCAAGCTTGATATAAACTTCTGTAACTTGTAAACTTGGTTAGATTGTGTAAGACGGAGCAGATGAACACTGTGGTGTGAAACTGCTCTGTTCAGATATGTCAACCTGTATCTTTCACATAGACATGTATTGCTTAGTCCTTTTTTCCATCAATATTTAAGCCTTCTCCACATACAGGCGCGTTCTGATGCCTCTGCAGCAGACGACTTTTCAAACATTGTGGAAAACTAGGGAGAAATTGCTCAAAACTAAGCAAATGTTTTCAACTCTATTCAAAGACAAAAAAATAATTTATTGAAGTTTACCATTTTCTTAATCAAATTAAACTGCTACAGATTTGTTCTACTTGTGAAGGGTTAAAAAAGTATAGCTTGTGTTTAAGGGCAATAACTTGTACTTCTATAAGCAATTAAAGTAGGTACATTATCTCCCTTTTATTATCAGCCCATAATGACCCCCGACGACTCTGAAGCTATTTATTGCTGTATTTTGTATGGTGTTTTATGCCGCCTTCAACAGTTTTTCGATTATCACGGCATTTCCTGGGTAATTTACCAGTATTACTGGTCCATTTATTCTGACACCAGCGAGTCAGTCTTAATTCTAACCCCGCAAGTCTATAAGCCCCTAGGAGTCCGACTTTCGAAAACATTTTCCATAGTTTAGACAAGGTGTTTTTTTTTGTAGTCGTCATCTGCAGATATGTATTTGCGGGAAAGAGCTGATATTTAACTGTGCCGTTACTTTTCATTCTATGTATATCTATGTATATAACACAACTCGACATGTAGACACCTTTGCAGCAGACAACTTTAGAAAACATTTTTGAAATACGAGCAATTTCTGCTTTTGCGACAATGCTTTCAATTATATTCAATAATTATACTTCCCTTTATAGTGAGTTTTCATATTTGTGTGGGTATGATTTTAAAGCCGTCTGCCGCAGATTTGTTGTACGTGGGAAAGGGTTAAATAAAATAAGTAATCACTATTGTATCTGTAAACAGCTACAATGTACGTAATGAATGAATCGTAAAGATCTAGTCACGACCGTCTCCATGGTTAAACGGTTATAGCGTCTACCTTTGGGGCGGGATACCAGGGTTCGAATACCGGGCAGGGCATACTTAAACAAAAGCGCCAGCCAACGCTCGTCTGTTTTTTTCTTTAATAGTCGAAAAAGGGGCATAACTGAATAATTATTAAGAGTTATGGGACTTTATTTAGACATGCGTATTGTCCCAAGGAATTTGTGTACCAAGTTTCATTCGAAAATATTGAACATTTCTTGAGTTACTGGCAAGCTTAAAACTTTTTGTATGAATTAGGCAAGGTTAATGATGTTGTCCAAAAAATTCCAAGTCGAAAAGGGGGCATAACTGAAAAATTATTCAGCCAGTTATGTAACTTGATACATACATGCGTATTGTTTCTAAGAACATTTGTACCAAATTGTATAAGCAATGTTAAAGTTTTTGTATGAATTTCCAAGTATAAAAAGGGGCATAACTGAATAATTATTTAAGCCAGGGTTATGTGACTTGGTGGTACATACATGCGTATTGTCTCTAGGAAGATGTGTGCCATGTTTTTTTTTAAACATGTGGAAGATTTTTTGTTGTTTACAGCAAGTTGAAATTTTGGGACGACAATGCGCAGACGATGCTGATACCGACGATGATTCCGATGACGACGCCAAGGATATCACAATAACCCGATTCTTTTTCTTAGAAAAGCCGACGAGCTGAAAATGACTTCTCTAGTTGATGCTCGGGGTTTTTCGGGTATAAGATAACGACTGAAGTAATGGTATTTTACCAAGAAACACCATGCTATAACTGAAATACTATTGAAAATGGCGGGAAGATCTATTCACTAGCACTACTATCAGTCAGAAATCAAGCTACACTGAACATATTGTTTTCGTGAATTTATTTAAAAATAGTAAACTTTCAACAACAAAATATTCTACAAAAATAGATAAAATCAGAACATGCATATTAAAGGTGTCGCAGTCTAGATGGATATCATTATTTTGAAATGTTAAAACCTCTGCACATATTGCTAATAGTGACAACAAAGTAAGTACTAAATAGTTCAAAACTATTTTGGCAGTAAATGTTGAAAACCAGTCAATCGAAAGTCAATGAATATGTTTTAAATTTAACTTACTGGGTACGTCTACAGATGTTTATTGTACTCAAAACTGAAATTATTATTCTTATCTATTAGAATATTTCGAGACAACTTTAGAACAGTTTTTTAAAACTTTAACTATGCTATATCTATAATCTGGAGTTCAGCACCTTTAACATATTCGGATTGACTTGTGGGAAACTTAACCCTTTCCCACATGTATACTACAATTCTGCAGCAGACGACTTTAAACATGTTTTGCCAAAAAATACAGAATCACTATAATTGAATAGATAACCTATGACTTAAAGTGGAAAACATTGTGGCAAAAAGAAAAATTGCTCGTTTTGAGCACTTTTGTCACTATGTTTTTAAAAAAGCCATCTGCTGCACAGGCGTCAGAAAGCGTCTATATGAGGGAAAGGGTTAACCCGTTTCAAGACATTTAGTAAAATATATGGAAAATCTCTATAAATGATGGTATAATTTACTGAAAATAGAGTAGTTTGTCCTTTTGTCACACTGTTTTCAAGAGTTGTCTGCTGCAGATACGTCAGAAAGCGTCTATATGTGGGAACGGGATAAGTGTTACTTTCGAACTGCCACACTTATATTTCAGCCAGTTGAGCCACTGAAAAACTGACCTTTGGATATTTTAGAATCCGTGATGATTAAGAATAATTTGGATATTGGGACGACCTCGTTTACATATATCTCGCTGAATTGCTTCACCATTTTTGTTTAACTGGTTCTTTTAAACGGAAAGCGTAGCTTTTGTTAAACATACATGTAATGATACAATATTACACAGCTTAAATGTGCAAGCTGATCCTGGTATACACTGAAATCACAAATGAGCCGTCCCGCAAGAAAACCAACAATATGGCCTCCGCGTAATGTATCGACCCAGATCAAACAGCGCAGTCCGCACATACTGATCTGGGCAGACACATAACGTCTTAGGTGGGGGGGGGGGGGGGGGGGGGGGGGGAATAGAGTAATGTTGCCTGAAACAGAAAATCCACAGGACGCGAAAAGTGTCTATCACGGTAAGCCTGCGCGGCATGCTTTGCATAGGGGTTATCCGGGTCGATACTTTACAATGTTGGTTTTCTCGCGGGAAGGCTCAAATATTTAATTGGATAAGACTTGGTACAAGGAATTACAAATGGCTTATATGAAAACACGGTGTGCGCCATGTCAAAAGTTATGGCCAATCTTAAAGTTTTGAATCGTAGGTCAAAATGTCAATGCTATGATCACAGCATCAAACATTTTGGTAAAAGGAATACACCGCTCCCTCAGTGCAACATGGTGCAACTCAAAACATGGTCGAAATTAAGTTAACCCTTTCTCACATACAGCAAATCTGCAGCAGACAACTTTGAAAATGGCTACTCAAAAATATGGAAAATCTCTATATGTGTAGGTTTTGAGCAATTTATCCTTTTTCCAAATGTTTTCAAAAGTCGTCTGCTGCAGATGCGTCAACATGCGTCTATAGGTGGGAAAGGGTTAATTTACTAATTTTGCACTCGGGGATTATACATGCTATATATGAAACCCTGTATGCTGCAATTCAAAAACTATATAGAATGCTAACCATTTCCTTTATATAGACAAGGTTTAGCGTTTCTGCAGGAAACAGCTTTTGAAAATAATGGGGCAAAAGGAGAAATTGCTCATAATTAGCAATTTCTTGTTTTGCTACATTGTTTTTAATTCTATTCAATAACTATAATTTTATTTGTACAGCTTTTCCATATTTCTGCTTAGATATATTCAAAGTTTCAAACCCATCTGCTACAGATGTGTTGTATGTTAGAAGGTGGTCTGCTTAGATATAGTCAAACCCATTTACTACAGATGTGTTGTATGTTGGAGAGAGGCGTTAAAGTTTACAGGGAAAACTCTTTCATCTACATTTACATACCCTTGAATCTAGATTCTAGCAAGAGTGTAGATCTACGTCTCTGATTCTAGAGACATAATGAGCAATTACCATAAACCTAGCAAGGCTAGCATTATGAGTTTGAGGGTAAACTAGATTCTGACATGCCACAAAAAGTCATATTCTCTGTTTCTGATAATCATTAAAACATTTAGCATGATTGAAAACGTATTATACATAACCATGTCATGGATGGGATATAAATCATAAAAACAAAAGCACACATGTACCGGAGAACTTGTAAAAGGCCTTCCTTCGGCCATTTATAACATAACGAAATTAAAAGTTTGTAGAAAACTGAATAAATAAGCATGCACTAACCAAATCTAAGTAAAACAGTTCACTTAAAATGTTAAATTGAAAAAAATATTCTAAAAACATTATTTAGGTCATATCAAGGGAAAACCAACAATTGCGACTTTGGAATCAGTTTAGATCCAAATGAGACCGATGCGCATATTAATATGGTTCTACACTAGTGGCCATCTTTGAGTCAGAAAACGTCTATATGAGCCAGTCATGGGAAAAGGTACAAGTTGGCTTTTGAGAACAGTGTAGAACCAGATCTACACTATTCCCATATTACTAAAATCAGTTTGTTAGAAGCTTAATATGTCAACTTGTGCAGGCTCTGATAAGACTGATCTGAACCTACACTATTCAGAAAGACCAGATTGTACCATTTCCAATAGATTGCCACATATATTTTGTAAATTGATCTAATGATAATTGCTGTCAAAAACCCTGAAGATCAGTTTTCTTGTTATTTTGATGCACCTACTGCAGACGAATTTTCAACAACATTGTGGCAAAGCAAAATATTGCTCATGATAAAAACGCAATGTTTATTTAATAAGTTTACAATTATTTATAGATGATTTTCATATAATTCGCCTTGATTATTTACTTTAGATTTGTTGTATGTGGGAAAGGGCCATAAACTAATAATAAAAGTACCTTACTGTTACATTATACACCCATGAAAGGGCTAGAACTAGTGTTGGGCCATCAGTTCCAGTTTTACATTTCGTTTATCGACAACTTGATGCATATCCGATCAACTTTCGATTATAATTTCAACACTAGCTAGAACTACTGCATGTCTGCGTAATCATGATCTTGCTTAAACTCACACTTGGTCAATATTGTCCATAAAGGTGTTCACCAAATTTAGCAAAGATCTCACAAATAAAAAGACCAAATTTCTCGAATATCTGAGATGATATTGCTTAAAATCATACTGGGTCAAGATATTTTGTCCAAATTTAGCCAAGATTTCGAAGTGAAAGGGACCAGAATGTTATAGTATCTGTAGTGATCTTGCTAAGTAACACACTGGATAATGATTCTTTTTGTCCACAAAGATAGTGATAAAATTCAGCAAAGATTTCAAAATGAAACGGATCAGAATGTTATAGTATCTGTAGTGATCTTGCGTAGTAAATAGTAACACACTGGGTTATGATATTTTGTCCAAAAAGATGGTGATCAAGTCTGACAATGATTTCTAAAAGAAAGGGATCAACATTTTTGAGTATCTGTGGTGATCATGCTTAAAAACATACTGGGCCATGATACTTTACCCTTAAAAGTTGGAGACTAAATTAAGCAAACATCTCATAAATAAAAGGACCAGAACCCTGGATTCCATGAGGTTGCTTTCCTTGAACTCACATTGGGCCAATATATTTTAACCATAAAGGTACCGGCCAAATTAAGTATAGCTCTCAAAAATAGCAGGATAAGAACCCTAGAGAGTCTGAGGTTACCTTGCTGGAAATAAAACTTGGACAAAACTGTTCTGATAATCCTTGTGACTATGTTTGGTGAAGGTTGGTCAGGGATTGCTCAAATGAGAGAGCGAATAAAGCAGACGCTCTCTGACAACTTATTTGGTGAAGATTGGATTCCATTATAGAACAGAGAAACGTTTTTGATGGAAAATACTACCACCTGCCTTAAGTGTTCCCTTACATATAGTAAAGAACATTATCCTACCTCACTTGACTTTGTAATGTTAAATTCTCATATACTCATCATGGGCAATTTCTTACTGTTTCATGGTAACAGTACGTTTTTTACCAAAACAGTATACTGTTACATGGCACGCACGTCTAAAATGTTGGTCATGCACATGCATGACGTCATTTAAAACAATAACGTAACCGTTTAGACGCGCGTGCCATGTAACAGTATACTGTTAACCAGTATATTCATAAGTGACAGTTATATTGTAGTAGATCTACCCATGTTCACCTCCCATACAAAAGTACATAAAAAATTGAATAAACTTGTAATTGTGTTTGTTATAATAAAATAAATATTGCCTGGCTTCCAGTGTGACAGTACATATTGTCAACATTCGGGTAAATACTGTTAACCTCGGATAACAGTATTTTCCACATCTTGACAATATGACCTGTCACACTGGAAGCCAGGCAATATTTATATTACATGTCCCGCTGAAGACAGGCATATTAACCCTTTCCCACATACAACAAACAAATCTGCAGCAGAAGACTTACAAAGCATAGATCTAGGCAAAGATGTTGAAAATCTCTTTAAATGAAAGGATTATTTTTGAATAAAGTTGAAATGATTGTGACAAATGGTGAAATTGCTCATTATGAACAATTTCTCCTTTTCCCACAATGTTTCCAAAAGTTGTCCGCCGCAGAAGTGTCAAGATGAGTCTGTATGTGGGACAGTCAAATTAAAATATTGAAGCACAGTTTACTCAAAACTTTAAAGTCCTTTATAAACCTCATTGAAATGTCTTTCGTCTTGTACAGGGGTAAGCTTGACATCTTCTGCAATACCAGTAATTACTTCAGTACAGGAGTAGTTCATCTTTATACATCTCTGTCCTGTCCTTTTCAGCTCTCACCATCTCTTTGACCACATCTATCTCTGAAATTGACCAATTTATGAGTTAGGTTGAAGAATGTTATACCACCAAGTGATGTAATTGCTCAAAACAACAGATCAGTCTAATAAGGATCTGTAGTGGTTGCTGATAAGGATCTGTAGTGGTTGCTAATAAGGATCTGTAGTGGTTGCTAATAAGGATCTGTAGTGGTTGCTAATAAGTCACAGAACCTTCCAAGGGGCTTCTAGAATTACTAACAGTTTCTACTTAAAACAAGTGTGCGCAAGTGAATGCTAAGCCAGAGTTATGTGGCTTGGTATAGACACGCATATTGTGCCTAGGAACATGTGTACCAAGTTTCATATGAAAATGTTGAATGGTGTTTGAGTTATGAGGTAAGGTTAAAGTTTTGTGATGACATAGACGACGCTGACGACGCCAAGGGTATCACAATTAAATGAGTGAATACCAGATTTTTTTCTTCGAAAAACAGATGAGCTTAAAAAAATGATGGATAGACAGCCATCTCCTCTTCTGTTAGTTTCCTAATAGTAAATGAACCCTTACGTGGGAAAAGGTACATGTTGACTTTTATGAATAGTGTTGATCCAGATCATCTATTTGTCTCTGCACAACCTAAGCAAGATCTACAATGTTCAAAAATTACTTACATAATAAATTTAGAAGCTTCTGTCAACCTGTGTAGATTCTGATAAGGCAAGAGAATAGGAAAATGCTGATCAGAACCTACACATTTCAGAAATGCCAACTCCTACCCTTTTACATGAACAGTTTCATTTATTTTCTATTTTATTGCCTGAAGGTAGTACAATATCGGTCAACTGACAGCTTCTGTCAACCTGTGTAGATTCTGATAAGGCAAGAGAATAGGAAAATGCTGATCAGAACCTACACATTTCAGAAATGCCAACTCCTACCCTTTTACATGAACAGTTTCATTTATTTTCTATTTTATTGCCTGAAGGTAGTACAATATCGGTCAACTGACATGATCAATTAATAATCCTGAATGTTCTGCGTTATTTCTGTTATTTCCGTAGGCTTTTGTGAACAGCATCTGCATTTTAATAAAAATCAACACTTTAACCCTTTCCCACATACGACAATTCTGCAGCAGACAACTTTGAACATATTTTGTCAAACAAGAGGGCCATGATGGCCCTGGATCGCTCACCTGATATATATTTTTTTTTCACTTTAGCCATATAAGCCCCGCCCCCTGGCGGCCATAATTTATGACCAATCAACTTGGCGTGAAGGAATCTGATAGAGGGTCACCCTAGGAACATTTCTACAAAATTATTTGAAAATCGTCCTGACACTTTCGGAGAAGAAGATTTTTTTGAGTTTTCACTATAGCCATATAAGGCAAAATAGCCCCGCCCCCCTGGTGCCCATGTTTTTCGACCAATCAACATGGCTTGAAGGAATCTGATAAGAGGTTCATCCACGGAACATTTCTACAAAATTATTTGAAAATCGGACGGACACTTTCGGAGAAGAAGATTTTTTTTTAAGTTTTCACTACAGCTATATATAGTCCAAGAGACAGCAGGGTTTTATTTAACCGAGAAGGTCCAAAAGGTCTGTGGGTATTTTTGGATACCCTAGTATGTGTAGTTTATGGAATGAGGAGTCTTAGTTGCCATCTCTATTCCGATTTTTTTTTATTTTGATGTTTCCGATGGTACCTTGAAAATTTACCGATTCCAAAAATTGGGGGTAGGGGAAACCGAAATGAGTGTAGCTCAGTCAATATCCAACACAAAGTAACAAATTATAGCTTATATGAAAGGTATACAACCCTTCTACCTAATGAATTCAGATATGCAAATTTTAAATCTCTAATTAGGTCACAGGAGGTCAAAAGGTTAATTGTTTTGGCTGTTGCTTAAAATCTAGCATATTTTTACATCAAACTTCTCTTTAATTTTCATAAAATGCGGTTTATAAAGATTTTTATTGCATGATTGTGTGCTTACATGAGTATAGAAGATTAAAAAATTAGACTTAGCAAGTGGTTATTAGATAACATGCATACTGACTTGTTTCATTTATATTGCGGTTTTCTTAATTTGTTCAATGTTTCCACTATCTGGGGGTAGGGGTAACGTAATGGCATGTAACTTTGTTAGTTTTTATGGTAGCTTAATAGTTTTAGTCTCAAATTAAAGGTATTAGTAAGGAGCATATAGCAAATTACTTAAACCTTTAATTAATTGAGTAATTAGATCGTCAGAGGTCAAAGGTCACAGAAACTCACCCGATTCGTAGGCTAGGGTAGCTCTCGTGCACGTATGTCTTTATAAGGGCCTGAATAGTGTCATAATTGATCTTATTAATTTCTTTTTCTAGTGCCTGTGGAAGAAGCTAAAATAATGACCACAAACGCTCGAATGGATAAATATAATCGAGGAGCCCTGTAATATATATTTTGTAAGTTAAACGGTAAGTCATCTGTTGGTTTTAGTAATTATGATTTGTGTGGAGGACTTTGTCTTATGCTAAATAACTAAAACAAAAGGCAAATTCTCTAGATATGTTTTCTATTTTTAGAAACTTCAACTTGCTATTTGGCCATGGAAAAGTCGGTGCAGCGCATCCATTGCATTATACACGTAGGCGGTAAAACATCAGAGGCGGTGTCCAAATTTAACGATGAACTGTGGAAGACAACAAAACGAGCTGCAGACCAAAGACTGTCCAGATGGAAAGACTCTAAATATAAAACAATATGTGAAAACCTGCCAGAGATTTATGGTAATTCTGATGGATTCCATCGAAAATGCTATCGCAACTTCACTGCTATTCCAAGTGGTACTACAGCTACTACAGTTACAAAGACGACACCCGAGTCGTCTGCGAAACCGATAACACTGTTACGGTCAGAAGTGGAGAGGGTGTCACTTGGTGGTTCAGGGATATTTGTTAATAAATGTCTGTTCTGTGGTAAAGTGACAAGGGGAAAAAATCGAGAATCTCTAGGATTGTGTGAAAGTGACAATGCTGCCGAGAATATTAAAGCTGCCGCAAGAAAACTAAATGACGTTCAATTGCTCACGAAGATTGCCGGAGTTGATTTCCATGCAAAGGAAGTCAGGTACCATCACAGTTGCAGGAGGTTATATTTGAAAAAAGCCGATGACGCAGTTCAACCAAGCACCTCCCAGACGGACAAGTCATGTCGTAATTTTCATAACGAGGCATTTACACAACTGGTTGAATATGTTCAGTCTTTCATAATAGACGGACAGCAGTCCGAGATGCTGCCCTCCGTTTTTCAACGTTACCTGTCCTACTTGTCTGAATGTGGCATCAGTGAAACTCCCTACACTAAGCAAAAACTTGAGGACAAACTTTTGAATCATTTCAGTGGTGTGCTAAAGAGTGGCAAGAGATCTAATAAGGAAGGGAAAATTCTGTATTCAGGTAACGATGCTGACAATGTGTCGTCAGTTGGCTACAAAGTAAATGATGTGGCTCTTCATTTGCGAAGAATGATTCTTGATCTACAAAAGGATTCGGAAGAATTACCACATCCGCTTACTCCTGAAGCTGCAGCCAAAGGCCAGTCAAAGGATATTGATTTGTTAACTCAGTTCTTTCGTGTGTTGTACACAGGAAAACCTGTTACTCGAGATGCCAATGAGAGAGTTGAACGGTATGTGAATTCTTCAGCTGACGATGCAATTTATGCTACTACACGGGGTTTGATTAAGCCTGCCAAACATGTGTTACTGGGCCTAGGATTAAAAAGTCTAATAGGAAGTAGAAGGGTCATAGAAATTATGAATAGGTTTGGACATTCTATTGGATACCACGTGGCAGAGGGTTTAGAGACTGAACTTGCAATGTCTGTTAAAGAGAGGGCAGAATCGATGCCAGATGGTCTTCTGAGGAAAGCAGGTTTAGCAACTGGGTTAGCCTGGGATAACTACGACGAAAACACTGAAACGCTGTCGGGTAGTGGAACATTACATGATACTGTTGGCATTTGCTACCAAAATATAGTGAAGAGACTGCATATTGTAATGTAGACCGTGTAACCATGTCCGCTGCAACATCGCTAGAGAAAATCCCAAGGAGGTTCCAGAAACGGATGTTTGCGGCAATTGATGATGAAGCCAGCATTGATCCGTACAGACCCAAAAAAAAGCCGAAGATTGGTGGCTTTGATTATAACGTAAAGTCAGCACTAGCTCCTTCAAGTCTTCACCAGGCAAAACGAAGAGACATGATATGGACACTTCTATGTCATCGTTACAGTGACACTCCCATGTGGGCAGGGTGGAACTCGTACGTGACGACTGATGACCTACCAAAGCAAAACATCGGCTACATGGAGAATCTATGCCTGCCACCCACAAGGTTTGATGTTGTAGTGGAGACACTTCGTATCTCTCAAAAAGTAGCTAAGGAGTGCAATGAGAAATATGCAATTGTGCATTATGACTTGGCAGTCGCAAAGCCAGCAATGCAGATTCAATACGAAGAATCACCACGATTTGACAATGTCTTCATCTGTTTTGGTCCTTTCCATATAGAGCTATCGTTTTTCGGTGCGATTGGCAATATTTTGTCCGAGTCTGGTGGTCCGCACATACTTGAAGACACGGGCGTTCTGGCTGGAGGGTCTGTAAATGGTTTCATCTCTGGCAAACACTATAATAGATGTAAGCGCCTCCACCCATTGCTTGCACTTGCACTTCGCTTGTTACACATTGATCGCTTTCTTCAGGAGCAAGGTCCCATTCCGGATGCTCTGTTGCAGTCACTAAGTGACATAATACTAGCAATATAACGGAAACAAGCCAGTATGCATGTTATCTAATAACCACTTGCTAAGTCTAAGTTTTTAATCTTCTATATTCATGTAAGCACATAATCATGCAATAAAAATCTTTATAAACCACATTTTATGGAAATTATAGAGAAGTTTGATGTAAAAGTATGCTAGATTTTAAGCAACGGCCAAAACAATTGACCTTTTGACCTCCTGTGACGTAATTAGAGATTTAAAATTTGCATATCTGAATTCATTAGATAGAGGGGTCGTATACCTTTCATATAAGCTATAATTTGTTACTTTGTGTTGAATATTGACTGAGCTACACCCATTTTGGTTTCCCCTACCCCCAATTTTTGGAATCGGTAAAATTTCAAGGTACCATCGGAAACATCTAAATAAAAAAAAATCGGAATAGAGATGGCAACTAAGACTCCTCATTCCATAAACTACACATACTAGGGTATTCAAAAATACTCACAGACCTTTTGGACCTTCTCGGTTAAATAAAACCCTGCTGTCTCTTGGACTAATAAGGCAAAATACCCCCGCCCCCCTGGCGGCCATGTTTTTTGACCAATCAACATGGCTTGAAGGAATCTGATAGAGAACATCCAAGGAACATTTCTACAAAATTATTTGAAAATCTGCCAACCAGTTTGGGAGAAGAAGAATCTTAAGTTTTTTTCATTTCGTTGCCATGGAAACCAGAATTCTGCATGGATCTCAAAAATTTGAAGGAAATCTGGTGAGGTCATTGAGAGGATGCTTTCTGTGAAGTTTCATCCCAATTGACCTACTGGTTACTGAGGAGAAGAAGTTGACGCACGACGGACGACGGACACAGACAAAAGGCGATCACAATAACTCACCTTGAGCAAAGCTCAGGTGAGCTAAAAATATAAAAATCTCTATAATTGAATGGATAACCTATGACTAAAAGTGGAAAACATTGTGGCAAAAGAAGAAATTGCTCGTTTTGAGCAATTTCTTCTTTTGTCACTATGTTTTCAAAAAGCCGTCTGCTGCAGATGCGTCACAAAGCGTCTATATGAGGGAAAGGGTTAAAAGGTGTCAATTATCCGAAATAAATAAAAACGAGAGGAAGTTTCATCCCAATTAACCCACTGGTTACTGAGGAGAAGAAGTTGACGCACGCCGGACGCCGGACAAAAGGCGATCACAATAACTCACCTTGAGCAAAGCTCAGGTGAGCTAAAAATATAAAAATCCCTATAATTGAATGGATAATTTATGACTAAAAGTGGAAAACATTATGGCAAAAGGATAAATTGCTTGTTTTGAGCAATTTCATCTTTTGTCACTATGTTTTAAAAAGCAGTCTAATGCAGAGGCGTCAGAAAGCATCTATATGAGGGAAAAGGTTAAAAATATTACAAAAATAAATCGCAAATGCATTTATATTCTGATAAATAAGGAATATTACGTTGCATAGTAGCCATACAGGTTTTAGTATTAAACTACGAGGGGCATGGAAAATTTATATCTCAAGAGACCAAAGGTCAAGAGAAATGTCAATTGTCCACACCCCGAGTACAGTGTGGGGAAACAACTTTTCCACGTGACACACAAATGGTAACGTACACACAGGAAGTAGGACAAAAGAGCACCAATCAGGCAAGTTATTTACATATTTCTACGTTATTAACTCGCTCCCAAATTAGAGACCTAGCCTACCGACTGCATCAATTCATAAGCTTTCCGAAAATGTGCGTATTGTCTTTCAGAACGTTTTACTTTTTGAGAACATTCAAACAATATTTTCCAAAGTTGGCATGCCAACATACACACTCTTGACCAATTTGTTATGAAAACGTCCCAAAATACCGTAACTTTTCGTTGCAAGTGTTTTGAAGTGGCCTTCTCGATGTAAAAGAAGATTCTACTCTTCTTGGATACTTTTAATTACCGGATTTTAAAAGAAAACATAAAAAAAACCAATTGGCACTGTAAAAATGTCAACGTGCACACTCGTGAAATGTTTTGTTATGTCAACGTACACACTTCTAACGTTTTAAGGTGTAATTCTTAACTTGATACAATGATATGTACATGTTAACGTATTTTATTGTATTATTGGAAGCGGCTTCCCGTATGGATACTTAGAAATTCCGAACAAGGAGAATATTTAGACCTGCCAGCGTGACCACATATCTTGATTTCTCTCTTGTCCTTACTAAGTACATTAATTTAAGGTAATGACTTTTAAAACATCTCTTTTACAATCTATATACATGTGTGAGTTTTACAAATTAAAAATAAAAGACAAAGGCCAGTATATTAATTGAATGTATGTACATTTCTATTTAAGCGAAATTCATACTGTATCTAGTCTAAACAGTAAACTGAATTGGTTACCTGCATCAGACGCTTTATTAGTTTGATAGTATGTTAAACCGGAAACCATGAACAAGAGAGGCACGCGGTAAATGTAATCTGGTTCCTTACATGCTATTATATATTACGTAGTAATTAGATGAAGAGGTGCAGACATGACTATATATAAACCACAGAAATATCTGTTTCAAAACTAAATTTTGCCGTCTAGTTGAAATTTTAATGTTTATCAAACTTATTTATACGAATCACAAGAAAAAAAATCCTGGTAGTACTTAGAGGGAGGTAATTTGAAGTATACACACAATTTAACTAAGTTCCCATTTGGTCTTACACCTTTGTCTAATAATACACATGTATGCTGATTTAAATAAACAATTTAAAGGGAATACAAATATTTAACAGAGTTAAACATTTAAATACATGTTCAGCAGCTAACCGTTTGCCACATACAATGTACAACGACCAATTTTGTAGAGGAAGTTCACGTCGTGCTGGGTTAGCTAGTCTACATATAAAATCGTAAATATTGGAAATATACTTATACACAAACAGACGTTTCTAGTTTCAGTACATACAACAACGGTTCATACATAAATTCACTTTAACATGTTTGGTATATTGAAATGGGTGTTTCTGCGAGATTCACAGACTTAGTATATACATTTTTTTTTTATAAGTTTATAAATTTTAAATACCTATACATTAGGGTATCTACAAACAATTAATGAAATGTGTACACATTTATCTTGGCTTAAATTTGATTCTGATGTTATTACTAATTCAAATAATAGTTTGCATTCATATAATTTCAATGTTTATCAATCTTATTCATAAGAATCACAAGGTAAATATCCCGGTATTGATTAAAGGCAGGTAATTTGAAATATACAACAGTCTTCAAAGGGATAAATATGTCAGCATATTACCGTTTACAGCTGTTTGTGGATTTAAATGTTCTTTTTTCTTATTTCTACATGTACAACGAAAATTTGCGGCTTCTAAACATTCGTCTTGTAACATTGTTTGAATTATTTTGTAAAACACATTAACACTGCGGTAGACTTGGCCGTATCATGCAAAACCATGTATTGCCTATCGCCGGGAGCTACAGCACGTGTTTGAAAACAAATCGCATATAAGTTTTTCTGATTTCTGAGAACTGCCATCAAACATTCGTCTTGTAACATTGTTTGAATTATTTTGTAAAACACATTAACACTGCGGTAGACTTGGCCGTATCATGCAAAACCATGTATTGCCTATCGCCGGGAGCTACAGCACGTGTTTGAAAACAAATCGCATATAAGTTTTTCTGATTTCTGAGAACTGCCATTATATATGATATTCTCGATGTTGGTTTTGTTAGTGGCGTTGCAAAAACACTTAACCTTGGCCTTAACACAAAGTCAGTTCTAGATCTTCAAAAGTAACTTAAATTTCATGTTGCGAGTTTCAGCAAGGTCCATAACTCGGTATGTAATAGTAGTACCTACCCGAGTTAGATAGGCAACACATGGTTTTGCATGATACAGCCAAGTCTACCGCAGTGTTATGTGTCTTACAAAATAATTCAAACAATGTTATAATGTATTTCAGATGATAAAATAAGTTAAAATGTACATATCATTGAATCAAGTTAAGAATTACACCTTAAAACGTTAGAAGTGTGTACGTTGATATAACATAACAAAACATTTCACGAGTGTGCACGTTGACATTTTTACAGTGCCACTTGTTTTAATGTTTTCTTTTAAAATCCAGCAATTAAAAGTATCTAAGAAGAGTAGAATCTACTTTTACATCGAGAAGGCCACTTCAAAACACTTGCAACGAAAAGTCGAGGTATTTTGGGACGTTTTCATAACAAATTGGTCAAGAGTGTGTACGTTGGCATGCCAATTTTGGAAAATATTGTTTGAATGTTCTCCAAAAGTAAAACGTTCTGAAAGACAATACACACATTTTCGGAAAGCTTATGAATTGGTGCAGTCGGTAGGCTAGGTCTCTAATTTGGGAGCGAGTTAATAACGTAGAAATATGCAAATAACTTGCCTGAGTTGTGCTCTTTTGTCCTACTTCCTGTGTGTACGTTACCATTTGTGTGTCACATGAAAAAGTTGTTTCCCCACACTGGAGTAGACAATCCTAAATGTTGTATCATTACTGCAACATAATTTTCCCCCTTTTTCTTTTTATATACCATGTTTAACTTTTGAGACAGAATAAAGAAAAAGTACAAAATTCTATATTCTAAAATAAAAAAATAACATAGTTTACACATAAAGTATAATTTATGATTTAGTGTATGAACCATGTCCAACAACCTCAATTTGAATGACATTCCATTACTGCATTTGTTACCGTATTTTACTTATAGTCAATTAAATGGAATTAATTTTGATCAGACATGTTTGAACTGCACATGACCATTTGCATGTTTTTGAGCCGAAATGTGCACAAATACAAAAGACAAAGTAGATGCACAGCCAGATCTGAACCTACACTGTTCAGAAATGCCACCTTGTACCTTTTACTATCAGACGACTCAAAACATGAGCTGAAAACATTGTGGCAAAAGGAAAAATTCCTTGTCTAGAGCAATTTCATCTTTTGTCACTAATATTTTCAAAAAGGTTTTCCAGAAGCACTGCTCATGTACCAATAATTTGATTCAGGACTTACTTGTCTTCAGGTTTTCCATGGCCATACCGTCTCCCCTTAGTGATTTGTAAACATCAAGTCTCATGTCCTGAATGGCCAAATTTATTCTAGTATAGGGATTCAGCTCTCTCTCTAGGTCTGCAAAGATTAAGTATTTTAACCCTTTCCATCATATAGACGCTTTCTGATGCCTCTGCATTAGACGGCTTTTTAAAACATAGTGACAAAAGATGAAATTGCTCAAAACGAGCAATTTCTCCTTTTGCCACAATGTTTTCCACTTTTAGTCATAAGTTATCCATTCAATGATAGAGATTTTCTATTTTTTGACAAAATATGTTCAAAGTTATCTGCTGCAGAATTGTCGTATGAGGGAAAGGGTTAAATCCTTTTCCTCTTACAGATGCGTTTTGATGCAACTGCAGCAGGAGATTTTTTTTCAAAGTCGTCTGCTCATATGAGTTGACAGCTTTGAAAACATGTTAACATCTGCATTTTCTTTTTCTTTTTTTACTATTTGTTCTTAACCCTTTCCCTCATATAGACGCTTTCTGACACCTCTGCAGCAGACGGCTTTTTGAAAACATAGTGACAAAAGAAGAAATTGCACAAAACGTGCAATTTCTCCTTTTGCCACAAGGTTTTCCACTTTTTGTCATAGGTTATCCATTCAATTATGGAGATTTTCTATTTTTTGACAAAATATGTTCAAAGTCTACTGCTGCAGAATTGCCGTATGAGGGAAAGGGTTAAGGTGCAAAAAAAAACAAAAAAACATGTATACAAAAAATCTGCAATTAAAGACTGAAAATATCACAAGAATCTCTAAAACCTTCTGACAGTGCATTGTATAACCATTGAAAAGATTTGTAAATATTGTTGGAACAACAGAAATTGCTAATTATAATTAGCAATTTCTTCTATTGCCTAAATGTTTTCAAAAGTTGTCTGCTACAGAAATGCATGTTGTTAAGGCTTTTAAATTCTCTTCTCCATCTAAAAAAATGGACTCTTATTAACCCTTTCCCACATACAACAAATCTACAGCAGACGACCTTGAAAACAAATTGACAAAAACTTGAAAAATCTCCTCCATGAATTAGAGTTATATTATTAAATAGAGTTGAAAACATTGGGGCAAAAGGAACAAGAGGCCCATGAGGGCCTATGCTCTACTGGTATGGTTCTTTGGTCATTTTCAATCCAGAGCATGTATGTATGGTGAAGATCGGATAGTAAATGGAGGCTCTTTTGTGTTCACAAGCTGTATTATAGCAATTTTTACAATTTCATGGGCCATAATCCAGTCTTGCATGGGCGGATCTGGCTGATTTTCAAAAGGAACCAAGCTCTCATCAATATTTAACTACTATCTAAGTTTGGTGAAGATCAGATAGTAAATGGAGCCTCTACTGTGTTCACATGCTCAATTATAGCAATTTGGACAATTTCAAGGGCCATAATCCAGTCTTGCATAGGCGGATCTGGTTTTCGAAAGGAACCGAGCTCTCATGAATATCTAACTACTGTATAAGTTTGGTTGAGATAGAATCAAAAGTGAAGACTGTATCGTGTTAATAAGCTCTTTTATAGCAATTTTGACCATTTCAAGGGCCATAATCCAGTCATGCATGGGCATATCTGGTTGGTTTTCGAAAGGAACCGAGCTCTCATGAATATCTAACTACTGTATAAGTTTGGTTGAGATACAATCAAAAGTGAAGACTGTATCGTGTTAATAAGCTCTTTTATAGCAATTTTGACCATTTCAAGGGCCATAATCCAGTCATGCATAGGCGGATCTTGCTGGTTTTCGAAAGGAATTGAGCTCTTATGAGTATCTAACTACTGTATAAGTTTGGTTGAGATATAATAAAAAAAGAAGACTGTATTGTGTTAACAAGCTCTTTTATAGCAATTTTGACCATTTCAAGGGCCATTTATAATCCATTCATGCATGGGCGGATCTGGCTGGTTTTTAAAAGGAACCGAGCTCTCATAGATATCTGACTACTACATATAAGTTTGGTTGAGATACAATCAAAAGTGAAGACTGTATCGTGTTAACAAGCTCTTTTATAGCAATTTTGACCATTTCAAGGGCCAAAATCCAGTCATGCATGGGCGGATCTTGCTGGTTTTCGAAAGGAACCGAGCTCTCAGGGATATCTAACTACTGTATAAGTTTAGTTGAGATACAATCAAAAGTGAAGACTGTATCGTGTTAACAAGAAATTGTTTACGGAGGGACGGACGGACGGAGGCACGCACGACGGACAAATCGCCACGACATAAGCCCTTCTGGCCTTTGGCCAGTAGAGCTAAAAATTGCTAATTATGAGTAATTTTTCCTTTTGTCACAATGTTTTCAAAAGTAGACTGCTGCATAGGGGTCAAAAAGCATCAGGGTAAAGAGGATTCCCTGTAATAACAAGACTGACTTTTTGACTGGGTACATTCCTGCTTGTGGTGTAAACCCCAATAAATATTGTATCTCACAACTGGGCCCTACATATTCTAACAAGAGCCCAGTAGAGTTTCAGTAACAACAACATAGGGTCTGAGGGTCAAGTGAGGATTTTAGAACATGCAAAACGCCCCTTATCAAGAGCTCTGCATTATATATGTGCATTCTCTTCAATGAAGTATATATTCTACATGTATGGTAATTGTGAATAAAAACAAAATCATCATCATCATACAATACTGTCACATTGTCTTTAAACCCTTTACTCATATAGATCTATGCTTTCTGACTCCACGGCTTTTTGAAAACATGGTGACAAAAGAAGAAATTGCAAAAAAAAAGCAATTTCTCCTTTTGTCACAATGTTTTCCACTTTAAGTCATAGGTTATCCATTCAATTATAGAGATTTTCCATTATTTGACAAAATACGCTCAAAGTCGTCTGCTGCAGAATTGACGTATGAGGGAAAGGGTTAAGCAGCAACCCAGGGGAGGGTCAAAATTTGTTTACTGCACATAGGTGGATGCTAAATGCAAGTCAAATACGGAAGAAAATGTATTTTGGTTAGTCTTCAAGTGGCTGCTTAACCCTTTCCCTCGTACGACAATTCTACAGCAGACGACTTTGAACGTATTTTGTCAAAACATAGAAAATCTCCATAATTGAATGGATAACCTATGACGAAAAGTGGCAAACATTGTGGCAAAAGGAGAAATTGCACGTTTTGTGCAATTTCTTCTTTTGTCGTAATGTTTTCAAAAAAACGTCTGCTGCAGAGGCTTCCTAAAGCGTTTATATGAGGGAAAGGGTTAACACAAGTTGGCTGATTAATAGAGCTGATCACTAAAACCCTAGTTTGACATTACATACCTTTTAAACTGTACCAAATGAATGGATATGGCATATCAAGTCTATTTCTCTGATCCTCATTGTAAACATCCATTGGCTGGCATTTAACCGCAGAATCAACTCCATCATCTAGTTCATCTATAAGTGCATCATCTGTTTCATCATTGCTGTCCTCATCTACACTCTCAAAAATATACATTCCAGTGTTATTGTTATTATCTAACCATTTGTTCTGGTCAGACATGTTTGGATACATTGTATTTCCATTCTCAAATATGGCAGTAGAAGAAGATATATTAAACACTGAAGAAGCCTGTGAAGATGGAAGTATTGACATACCAGCACTAAGTACCTCTTTCATATTAGTCAGTTTTGGTAACTGCGTTATACTTTGAATGCTGCCTAATTGCTGTCTATCTGTAGCATTAGTCAGTGAAGGGCTTGTTACAATAAAGTTGACAGGAATAGCAAACATTGAAGAGCTGACAGCAGTCTGAAGAGATAAAGTTGAAGTCAGATTTGGATTTGTTGACAGGGAAGGATTGTGCATATTCACAAAGTTTTGCTGGGCAGAAGGAAGGCAAGGCATGGCTACGACATTGCTACCAAGAGTGGATCCAATGCTGGGAGTGTGGATTGGTAACACGGATGACTTATTTTTAACTGTCATAATACCCATGCTATTTAGCAGTTTGCTTATATCTGGCATGAATGATGTCTTCACAGCTCCAGAATTATTCACCGCTGGATTTATATTGGATACTGTAGATATCTCTGCTGCCTCTCCCGAGATATGACCTGCTATTACTGCACCTTCATTTGGAACTAATGATTTAGTAACACTTTCGGTTTGACCACCAGCATTGGATGAATTTTTCACCACAATCTGTTTCATGACAAAGTTTCCATTCGGCATCTTTTCAAGAATGGCATAGGCAGGTTCTTGCTGTGCACTTTGTTTTTGTTTTGGGGTATTTGCTTGTTGAGATCCTTTTGTCATCTTTTGTGGAGTTTTAGCACTTGGTGGCTCATCGTTTCTGTTGTCTGTATTTCTCTGTTGATCGGTGTATTTGCCTTGTTGTCTCATCGTTTTGACTGAATGTATAAAACAAATAACTTAAAAGCAATGGCAAATTACAGGGATCAGTAATGATCATACCATAACATTTCCTTTGAGAAGGTATGTTCACCCTTTCCCACATACCACAATTTCACAGCAGATGCTGCTGAAAAATCCAGTCAAAAATTTGGAAAATCTCTTTACATACCGTAAATGTATAATTATTAAGTAGAGTTGAAATCATTGTAGCAAAAAGGGAAATTGCTCATTATGAGCAATATCTCCTTTTGCTATAATGTTTTTAAAAATATTATTTCCTTCATATGCATCAGAAGGTATCTGCAAGTTGGAAAGTGAAAAACTGAACAAATTTACTTTATGTAAATAGAAGGCTTATTATGATTCTTCTACATTTTGATCAAACAGTATATACTAGATGAATTTCATTATCAAGACAATCATGTTTTGATTTGGATAACTTTATCAGGAGCTACTGTCTGGTAACCAACCTGATCTATATGCAATTAGTGACAGACAAAGAAAGTTCTATCCCTAACCCTTTCCCACATGCAGACGCATTTTGGCGCAATAGCAGCAGACGACATTCAAAAACATTGTGGCCAAAGGTGAAATTGCTCATGATGAGCAAATTCACCTTTGGCCACAATGTTTTCAACTTTATTTAACAATTAAGCTATCTTTTATGGAGATTTTTCAGGGTTTTGTCACTATGTAACCGCACCTGATCTATATGCAATTAGGCAAAGACAAAGAAAACTCTAGACTATCCTTAAAAACCACAATGCTATATTTTGTATATATGCCTGTAACAGCCCATAAATATCAGATCAGAGCAGGCTTGAACCTTGGACCTCTTAGTTTAACCCTTTAATCTCTTTGTTAAAAGTCTATTGCAGCTGATGCGTTTGCAAGTGGGAAAGATTTGAATTAAAATAAATGAAAATATAAAATATATACTTTCAGTATGACTTCCGCTTGACCAGGTTGTTAAAGTGGGCATAATGAGCAATTTCTTTATTTGTCAGTATGTTTTCAAGGCGTTTGCTATGGATGTGCCAAAAAGAGTCTGCATGTGGTAAAGAAGGGTTGACCCATCCCACAAACATAATTTCTCCTTTCATCACGATGTTTTCAAATGTCTTCTGCTGCAGAGGAATCAAGTTTCATCTTTATTCTCTAATTTAGGTTCTTAACCCTTTTTCACATAACAAATCTGCAGCATATTCATGACTTTTAAAACACGTATGCAAGTAAAAATAATTGCCATCTTGATAAATTTAAGTACATGCACATGTATATTCATAAAATAAAGATGAAAACATTATGACAAAAGGAGAAAATGCTCATTATGAGCAATTTCTCTGATTGCAACAAGGTTTTCGAAAGCTGTATTCTGCAGATTTAATTATTAGCGTATACATGTAAGGTGTTTGATCTCATCAATCATTCAGTTATTGTCAAACTTGTGTTAGCGGTCACCTCTGTTATGCAGCCAACTTGTATTAACCCTTTCCCACCTACAGACTAATTTTGACGCAATAGCAGCAGACGACTTTTGAAAACATTATGGCCAAAGGTTAAATTGCTCATGATGAACAATTTCTCCTTTGGCCACAATGTTTTCAACTTTATTTAACAATTATGCTATCTTTTATTGAGATTTTTCAGATATTTGTCACTATGTTTTCAAAATCGTCAGCTGGAGATTTGCTGTATGTGGGAAAGGGTTAACCCTTTCCCTCATACGACAATTCTGCAGCAGACGACTTTGAACATATTTTGTCAAAACATAGAAAATCTCAATAATTGAATGGATAATCTATGACAAAAAGTGGAAAACATTGTGGCAAAAGGAGAAATTGCACGTTTTGTGCAATTTCTTCTTTTGTCACTATGTTTTCAAAAAGTCGTCTGCTGCAGAGGCGTCAGAAAGTGTCTATATGAGGGAAAGGGTTAAGCAGCTACTTGAAGATGAACATTTTCTTTTTTATTTGAATTGTATTAACCCTTTCCCTCATACACACTGTACAACAATTCTGCAGCAGATGACTTTTGTCAAAAAATAGAAAATCTCTATAATTGAATTGATGTTACCTATGACTAAAAGTGGAAAACATTGTGGCAAAAGGAGAAATTGCTTGTTTTGAGCAATTTCTTCTTTTGTCACTATGTTTTCAATAAGCCGTCTGCTGCAGAGGCGTCAGAAAGTGTCTGTATGAGGGAAAGGGTTAAACAGCCTAAGACAAGTATGACTGTATATCGTTATGTTTCCCAGAGCTCTTGATAACGGGCGTATTACACATTCCAAAATCTTTATTTGATACTCAAACCCTATGTTGTGGGTACTCAAAAGGACCGTCTCAATGAGATTGTTATTTTGAGTACCCACAAGATAGGGTTTGGTTGAGTCATAAGAGAGATATGGTTGGGTGAAGACTTTTTTACTCCTCCCTATAGAGTCCTCTGTTTCCTGGTCACCTGTACTAATGGTCGATTTATCCTGACACAGTGGAGTCAATAGTTAACCCTTTCCCTCATATAGGCGCTTTCTGATGCCTCTGCAGCAAACGGATCTTTGAAAACATTGTGACAAAAGAAGAAATTGCTCAAAACGAGCAATTTCTCCTGTTGACACAATGTTTTCCACTTTTAGTAATAGGTTATCCATTCAATTAAAGAGATTTTCCATTTTTTGACAAAATATGTTCAAGTCTGCTGCAGAATTGTCGTATGAGGGAAAAGGTTAAACTTACCCCAAAATCCTAAATTGATAGATTGATATGATAGATACTATCTATCTATTTATTCAAGTAATATAGGCCTCTGGCCCAAAATACAAAATACAAAAATACAATTTAACAATAGAGTGACAAATATATATTGTTTTACAAATAACAAGTGCAGGAGTATTTAAACATTAAAGACAAAATAATTTACTGATCATACGACATTAAGCTCTTGTTTTCTTTTGTTCATTGCATGATATAGATATTTAGCAATTGACAGAACTTCATCTGTTATTGTAGACGACATAAGGGAGTAAAATAAGTTATGAGAACTGTTTTGTAACCAATAATCTTTAAAATAGATATCTCGCATATTTTTATACAGTGGACATTCAAAGAAAAAATGGTATTCGTCTTCAATAACATATGTATTTGACTTTAAGCAGTAGAAGCAATATCTTAAGTGTCTATCAATTCCAATATGTCTACCATTTTCTATCATTAGACTATGACATGAGCAACGAAAATTTGAAATAGCTTTCCTATATTTGTATGATAAGTCTAAGCTTAAATAGCGTTCAACATTAAGTAGGGTCTTAAAGTACTTATAATGTAAGGCTTTTGTTGAAGTTTCAATATCATTATGCCAGTTTTGCGAATAGCAATCAATTAAGCGTTGCTTAAAAATATTAATAAAGTTTAAGTCATCCCCAACATCATGAGAGACCCACACGTATCCAAAACCAAATCGGAAAAGCATATCTTTAATACAACCTGCCCATGTTTTCCTACCAGATTCCTGTAGACGTTTTAACATTAAGTAACAATGTTTTGGATACCTGTGATCTCCCATACGTGTCAATTTTAACCAGTATTTAATACAGTTTGTCATGTAAATAGTACAAAGTGGTAGTCTCCCACATTCACCAAGAGCAAAATAATTAGCAGTGTTTTGTGACAAATTACAATATTGTTTGCAGAATTTAACTTGTACAGATTCAACTTTATCAACATATTTGTAGCCCCAGATTTCTGATGCATAACATAAAATAGGTTTAACCATAGAATCAAAAATCTTAAACATATCAATTGGATCAATATGACCAAATTGTCTTTGAAAATTAAAAATACAAGCTGATGCTTTTAAACCCTGTAGAGAAAGCGTTTCTTGAGTTTTTGACCATACTAACTTCGGTGTGAAAAATACACCTAGATATTTATAAAATGGGACAACTTCGATGGGTTCATTATTGAAGAACCATTTTTCAGTTTGTTTTAAAACACCACCATTTCTGAAAACAACTATTTTAGTTTTACTTAAATTAATCTTCATATTTACAGATTTGCAATATTCCTCAATATAGTTAATCTGGTGTTGTAGATTTATGACAGTTTCAGAAAAACTAGAAACGTCATCAGCAAACATTAGAGCAACTAAATCTTCTATGTCATTAGACACAAAAATACCTCTTTCACATTTTTCATGAAGAACATTAACTAAATCATTTATAAAAAGAGAAAAAATTATCGGACTACCGACACAGCCCTGTCTTGTTCCAGTATTACATGTAAAAAAACTTGTGAGTTTGTCATGAACTTTAACACAGGATTTAAGTTTTGCATACATGGATTTAATGATAATTAAAAAATTTCCGTTTATGTTATTTCTAGAAAATGCATCCCATAGTTTTTGATGCTGTATACTATCAAAAGCTTTGGCAAAATCTATATAGATACAATAGAACCTACCCCTTTTCTTTGATAAATACTTTTGAATTAATGCCATTAAACTGAAAATATTATCTGTTGTTGAATAGCCTTTTCTAAATATTGAAGATGGAAAGCTATTATTACCACTTTTAAAGACCTTAGTATGACCCACCTGGGGATTAAACCAACAACCTTTAGCACTGAGAGCTGAAACACATATTTATGCATAGAACTGCAAGTGACAATTGCTGAAAAGGCACGGTAGCAAATGTGCAAAATAATGAAAAACTAGAAATATCACTGAAGGTGATGAATATCCCCAGCTGGTGCCTGACAATATACATATGTATGAGAAATTCAAGGGGTCATAACTCATTTAAAAATAATTCCAGTGCAACACGCCGACAATATGCATAACCAGGCTTGGTATCAATCATTCTTGTGAAGTTATATTGAATTCTGACCAAGGATTGCTGAGAAATAGTGTTCACAAGAAATGTCCACAGACCAATGGACTGACAAACTGACAAACCAACAAACCGACCGACAAGCGTGACTCCTATATAGGCCCCATATACTATGTATCTGGGGGCATAATAATGAGCAATTTCTCGTTTTGCCAAAAAAAAATTCAACTCAATAAATATATATAATTTTATAAATAGAGAATTTCCATTTTTTTGCCTTGAGCTTTTCAAGAGTCATGTACTGCAGATTTGTGGTAATTAAGTCAATAAATTGGTTATTAATGTGTCAATGTGTAACATTATGTGTTAACAATTTATAACATGCCTAAAATGGCAACAAATAATATATTTTTCAATACATATATGTTCATTGTATGCATATATCATATAGATAATTAATATGCATGAATTATATAAAAGATATTGTAATCAGAGATTTAAAATATTCTTATTTATAATTCGATCTGAAATATGTTTTTAAAATTAATTAATTGTTGTATACATGTGGGTAAGGTTATATACACCATTCGAACAAACCAACAAACCATTGTGCAGGTCTAAGAATTTTAATTGTCAAATTTCCAAGGATACTTGAGGAATTTAAAGTGGCCGTGTTGTTAGAAACGCAGATTTAGAAGCGGGCATCACAGGTTTCGAACCCCCAGATTTGGAAGTCATGGTTGAGTGCCCTGGGACGAGGCACATTTCCTAGCCTTGTACATGTACTTGTTTATTTACCCAAATATCATGAATAATCTAACTGTCTCCGTGATATAATTGAAATAATGTTGAAAACGGCACAAAAGCCCAATAAAAATAAACAAACAAATATTTACCTAGATCTTTCATCACGCCCATTCCCTGACGGTTATGACTCTTTTCCGCGCAACTTCCCTCCCTGCATAATTTGATGACAACCCTCACCGTCTCTTCACAGATTCCAAACTGTCTACAGCCCATGGTATATGTCTCTGACAGCTGAAAAAAAAAATAAGTTCAAAGCAATGAGATGAGTAGATCATGTTTTAAAATATTTGTTTGACAATTAACCCTTTCCCACATACAAAAAATCTGCAGCAGACAATTTTGAAAACAATTTCATAATCTCTAGAAATGAAGGTATAATTAGTGAAAAAAGTTGAAAACATTGTGTCAAAAGGAGGAATTGCTCATCATGAGCAATTTGTCCTTTTGCCACAACGTTTTCAAAAGTCGTCATCTGCAGAGGCGTAGTTTTGTTTTTTTGAGCTTCCATATTTTTGACTAATTATTTTCAACGTCACCTGCTACAGAATTTTCGTATACATAAGGAAAAAGGGTTAAATCCTATAGGTCCTCAAAAGAAATATCACAGGGAGTACCCACACCATAGGGTTTTGGTTAAGTGGTTGAGGTAGATAAGCCCTTTCCCGCATGCAACAAATCTGCAGCAGACGACTTTATATACATCTTGTCAAAAACATGGAAAATATGTATAGATAAAAGTATATATAGTTATTAACCCTTTCCCTCATATAGACGCTTTCTGACACCTCTGCAGCAGACGGCTATTTGAAAACATAGTGACAAAAGAAGAAATTGCACAAAACGTGCAATTTCTCCTTTGGCCACAATGTTTTCCACTTTTTGTCATGGGTTATTCATTCAATTATAGAGATTTTCTACTTTTTTACAAAATATGTTTAAAGTCGTCTGCTGCAGAATTGTCGTATACATAAGGAAAAAGGGTTAAATCCTATAGGTCCTCAAAAGAAATATCACAGGGAGTACCCACACCATAGGGTTTTGGTTAAGTGGTTGAGGTAGATAAGCCCTTTCCCGCATGCAACAAATCTGCAGCAGACGACTTTATATACATCTTGTCAAAAACATGGAAAATATGTATAGATAAAAGTATATATAGTTATTAACCCTTTCCCTCATATAGACGCTTTCTGACACCTCTGCAGCAGACGGCTATTTGAAAACATAGTGACAAAAGAAGAAATTGCACAAAACGTGCAATTTCTCCTTTGGCCACAATGTTTTCCACTTTTTGTCATGGGTTATTCATTCAATTATAGAGATTTTCTACTTTTTTACAAAATATGTTTAAAGTCACCTGCTACAGAATTTTCGTATACATAAGGAAAAAGGGTTAAATCCTATAGGTCCTCAAAAGAAATATCACAGGGAGTACCCACACCATAGGGTTTTGGTTAAGTGGTTGAGGTAGATAAGCCCTTTCCCGCATGCAACAAATCTGCAGCAGACGACTTTATATACATCTTGTCAAAAACATGGAAAATATGTATAGATAAAAGTATATATAGTTATTAACCCTTTCCCTCATATAGACGCTTTCTGACACCTCTGCAGCAGACGGCTATTTGAAAACATAGTGACAAAAGAAGAAATTGCACAAAACGTGCAATTTCTCCTTTGGCCACAATGTTTTCCACTTTTTGTCATGGGTTATTCATTCAATTATAGAGATTTTCTACTTTTTTACAAAATATGTTTAAAGTCGTCTGCTGCAGAATTGTCGTATGAGGGAAAGGGTTAAACAGAGTTGAAATAATTGGCAAAAGGAGAAATTGCTCATTATAATGAGCAATTTATTCTTTTGTCACAATAGTCTCAAAAGTCATCTGCTGCAGATTTGTTGTCATCTGATGATGTCAGAAGGCATCTTGATGGCTTATTGCAAAGCGGTTGTAACTACATCTTGCATCTGGCGCACCTTCAGCCTTTCAGCTCAAATATCTGCAATTACTCCATTTGCTGCATGTTTTTTCAAATGTTGTCTGCTGCAGAGGCATCAAAAGGGGTCTATGTGTGGGAAAGTGCTAACCATTTACAACAACTCTGCAGCAGACGTCTTTGAAATAGTTTGTAGAAAAAAAAAAGGAAAAATATTTAGTTATAGAATAGAGTTGAAAACATTGTGGCAAAATGAAATCATTATGAGCAATTTATTCTTTTACAACAATGTTTGCAAAACTCGAATGCTGTCATAATGTGTCTGTATGTGGGATGGGGTAAACAACAATTAACAAAGAAAGAAGGTGAATTTCTCATACTAATCATTTTCTCCTTTAATGCACCATTCATTTTCAATACAGATTGTTTAGATAAACTACTTACATTTTGAACATTGTCCTTTTTAGTTGAAGTTACAGAGATGTATCTATATCAAACAAGCATACACTAAGTTTTGTTTTCATACATTCATATCTTACAGTCCTATGCATTTTGACATATTTGCAGCGGCAACAGTTGTTATCGTACTATACATGCCGTCAGCTATTACTAAAAAAATGCAAATCTATATTTCAGACGAGAGAACCTTGTTCCATGCAATCAGGCAAGAAACGAGTTTGCAATTGAATCCTGTTTTACAGTAGAGTAAACATCCACTAGTACAGCAGAGCAGAGTCGATGCCCTCTGGTGATGTAGATGTTCAGCCAGGTGAGTTGAATTAGTTGTAAATGCACATGTTTATAAGCATAATAAAATAAATTTGAGAACTTGCATGGCTTCTACAAACTTGTATGTATGTATATCCGCATTTAGAAAAAAACATTAAATTTGAAGCTAAAGATAGAATGGTATGATGCTTATGTGTAACTGTGTCTAGAAACAAAATTGACTTATTTTAATTTCACAGGGATGCAGTCAGTGAGAATGATGATTCTGTCAAGGATATAGCCGATTACGTGAGCTCCGCGGCAACAGATTCCGTAAAATACTACTTTATAGAGAACCAACAACCGCATTCAGGGTTTTATATTTCCAAGGAAGTTATATAAATTAAGATAAAAGTCGAAAAGATGGTTGAATGAAAAGATTATAACTGTTGACAAATTTGACTTTATACAGTATGCTGAGAGAATGGACAGCTTATTTTGTCTTGGGCATTTTATTTTGCCGGACAATGCACATCGAAGTCCTAACTTACTAGTAAAAGACGCATATATATCCAAATTGGGAAGACGCCGTTTCTAATTTAAAATTAACTCAAAAGCAAAACTTACTTGATTGAAAAAAATGTGCTGTATTCATGTAGCAAGGATTGACTTGAATACTGAGAGTGGTAATGCAGAAAGAATAATAACAAGAGGCCCAAGAGGGCCAGTATCGCTCCACGGCCATAAGGCAAAAATAAAATCTCCAAACAGCCCTGCCCCGTGGTGGCTATTTTTTTTAACAACCACCATGGCTTAAAGGAATCTTGTAGAGTGTCACCAAAGGAATGTTTCTGCAAAATTATTTGAAAATATGCCTGACACTTTCGGAGGAGAAGATTTTTTAAGTTTTCACTATGGTCATATAAATCAAAATAGCCCCGCCCTCTGGCGGCCATGTTTTTCGACCAATCAACATGGCTTGAAGGAATCTGATAGAGGGTCACCCAATGAACATTTCTACAAAATTATTTGAAAATCGGCTGAACACTTTCGGAGAAGAAGATGTTTTAAGTTTTCACTATAGCTATATAACGCAAAAAAGCCCCGCCCCCTGGCGGCCATGTTTTTCGCCCAATCAACATTTCTTGAAGGAATCTAATTAAGGTTCACACAAGGAACATTTCTACAAAATTATTTGAAAATCGGCCTGACACTTTTGGAGGAGAAGATTTTTTAAGTTTGCTCTTTAGCCATATAGGCAAAATAGCCCCGCCCTGTGACGGCCATGTTTTTTTACCAATCAACATGGCTTGAAGGAATCTGATAGAGGGTCACCCACGGAACATTTCTACATAATTATTTGAAAATCTGCTGAACACTTTTTGAGAAGAAGATTATTTAAGTTTTCACTATAGCTATATAAGGCAAAAAAGCCCCGCCCCCTGGCGGCCATGTTTTTCGCCCAATCAAAATTTCTTGAAGGAATCTAATAAAGGGTCACCCAAGGAACATTTCTACAATATTTTTTGAAAATCGGCCTGACACTTTCGGAGAAGAAGATTTTTTAAGTTCTCACTATTTTTTTCTTTCGGTTGCCATGGAAACCAGAATTTTGAATGGATCAAAAAAAATTGAAGGAATTTAGTAGAGGACATTGAGAGGATGCTTCCCATGAAGTTTCAACCAAATTGGCCAAGTGGTTAGGGAGAAGAAGTCGTTTAAAGGAAAAAGTTAACGCACGCACGCACGCACGCACGCACGGACGCACGACGGACAATTCGCCATGACATAAGCTCGACTGGCTTTCAGCCAGTGGAGCTAAAAACAAGAGGGCCATGATGGCCCTTGAATCGCTCACCTGATTTTTTATTTTATTTTTCACTTTAGCTATATAAGCCTCGCCCCCTGGCAGCCATAGTTTCCGACCAATCAACTTGGCTTGAAGGAATCTGATAGAGGGTCACCCTAGGAACATTTCTACAAAATTATTTGAAAATCGGCCGGATATTTTTGGAGGAGAAGATTTTTAAGTTTTCACTATAGCCATATAATGCAAAATAGCCCTGCCTACTGGCGGCCATGTTTTTTGACCAATCAACATGGCTTGAAGGAATCTGAAAGTGGGTCATCCAAGGAACATTTCTACAAAATTATTTGAAAATCGGGCCGACACTTTTGGAGAAGAAGATTTTTTAAGTTTGCACTATAGCCATATAAGGCAAAATAACACGCCCCCACCCCCCCCCCCCCCCCCCCTGGCGGCCATGTTTTTCGACCAATCAACATGGCTTGAAGGAATCTGATAGAGGGTCACCCAAGGAACATTTCTACAAAATTATTTGAAAATCGGCCTGACACTTATGGAGGAGAAGATTTTTTAAGTTTTCATTATAGCCATAAAAGGCAAAATAGCCCCGCCCCCTGGCGGCCATGTTTTTTGATTAATCAACATGGCTTGAAGGAATATGATAGAGGATCACCCAAGGAACATTTGTACAAAATTATTTGAAAATCGGCCTGACACTTTTGGAGGAGAAGATTTTTTAAGTTTGCACCATAGCCATATAAGGCAAAATAGCCCCACCCCCCCTGGCGGCCATGTTTTTCGACCAATCAACATGGCTTGAAGGAATCTGATAGAGGGTCACCCAAGGAACATTTCTACAAAATTATTTGAAAATCGGCCTTACACTTTCGGAGGAGAAGATTTTTTAAGTTTTCACTATAGCCATATAAGGCAAAATAGCCCCACCCCACCCCCCCCCCCCCCCCCCCCCCTGGCGGCCATGTTTTTTGACCAATCAACACGGCTTGAAGGAATCTGATAGAGGGTCATCCAAGGAACATTTCTACAAAATTATTTGAAAATCTGCCAACAAATTTGGGAGAAGAAGAATTTTGAAGTTTTTCGGTTTCGTTGCCATGGAAACCAGAATTTTGCATGGATCCCAAAAATTTGAAGGAATTCTGGTGAGGTCATTGAGAGGATGCTTTCTGTGAAGTTTCATCCCAATTGACCCACTGGTTACTGAGGAGAAGAAGTTGACGGACGACGGACGACGGACGACGGACGACGGACAAAAGGCGATCACAATAACTCACCTTGAGCAAAGCTCAGGTGAGCTAAAAAAGGGACATATTGAAATC